>PVIR01000579.1:0-44864 GCA_004026965.1 Petromus typicus
GCAAGCGCAAGGGCCCGGGTTCGATTCCCCGGTAACCACATAACAATACTGGGTGTGGAGACCCATACCCAGCAGCAACCAGTACCACATACCACAGTGCCGGGCGTGGTGGCTCACGCCTGTAATCCCAGCACTCGGGAGGCAGAGGCAGGAGGATTGCTGTGATGTGAGTTTGAGGCTGAGCTCAGGGCCAGCCTGAACCACAAAAGCGAGACCCTGTCTCCAAAAACCTAAAAAAACAAAAAAACAAAAAAAAACTAAACAAACAACTAACAAAAGGATTATGGTAGCCAGCTGTGGGGGCCCATACCTGTGATCCCAGCACTTGGGAGGCTGAGCCTGGTTGATTGTGCTAATTTGACCTAGTCTGGGCTGCATAGTGAGTTCAAGACCAGGTTGGACTACAGAGTGAGACTTGGCTTCAAAAAAAAAAAACAAAACACGATGGTGATTAAATAGACGTAAAAATTGACTTTGTGACCATTTGAAACTTACAGTTCTGAGACTAAGTACATTCATAAGGTTGTGCAATCGCTTTCATCCATTCCGAGAACTCTTTCATCATCCTGATCAGAAACTTTGCCATTATCAAATAACAACCCCAGCCTGCTGCCTCCTCTTGGCCCCCAGCTCCCTCAACTCTCCCTTGTTTCTCTCTTTCTCAGACCTCATGTAAATGAAATCAGACTATACCTGTATTTTTGTTTTTTGCTGCTGGTTTTACCTCAATTAATACTTTTTGTTTCTTTGTTTTGTGGTACCAGGGATTGAACTTGGGCCCTTGTGCTTGCAAAGCAGTTCCACTTGAGCCAAATCCCTGGCCCTATGTAACACTTTTTTAAAAGAATTTCTTTTCTTTTTTTATTTTATGAGACGGCATCTCTTTCTGTAGTCAGCTTGGCCTTGAACTCACTCTGCAGCCCAGGTTGGCCTCAAACTCACAGAAATCTTCCTGCCTCAGCCTCTCAAGTGCTAGGAAAATATAATACTTTGCAAGGTTTCTCTATGAAGTAGCCTAGGCCAGAATTCCCTTCCTTTCTGTAGCAATACAGTTTTCCCTGTGTGTGTTTACTACATTTTAAAATATTCACTGAGCCAACCATTCCCAGCATGGGAATGTGGCACAGTCCCAGCATGCAGGAAGCTGAGGCGGGAAGATCACTGTAAGTTTAAAACCAGCCTGGGCTGCATCATGAGACCCCCACCCCCCGACTCAAACAAAAACGATCTTGATAAAAATATAAAAAAAAAAAATAGAACAGCCACTCCTCTGGTGGTGGGGAACAGGGTATTTCCACCTACTGACCCTAAGGTAGCTACCCGCATTCACTTGCATCTCTGTTGAGCATGTTCTAGCCCTCAGGATCCACACTCCTGGCAGAGTTGTTGGACGCTGTGGCTGTTCTGTGTTTAGCTTTGGGGAGTGCCAGGCCTGAGCCTTATATCCTCACCATGGGCATGGAGGATATCATTCTTATGAGTAATGACGCCAACATCTTTTCTAGTTCTCAGCCATTCCTGTAACTCTTTCTTTTCTCAGAAAGCCATCCATGGCTCTTTTACAATTGAGTTGTACCTATGTTGTTGGGTTTCTAGTGTGGGTTTTTTTTTTTTTTTTTTAGGTTTTTTAGGTTTTTTTGAGACAGACGGGTCTCACTTTGTAGTTCAGGCTGGCCCTGAACTCAGCCTCAAACTCACATCACAGCAATCTTCCTGCCTCTGCCTCCCAAGTGCTGGGATTACAGGTGTGAGTCACCACGCCCGGCACTGTGGTATGTGGTACCGATTGTTGCTGGACGTGAGTCTCCACACCCAGTATGGTATGTGGTTACCGGGGATCGAGCTCAGGTCCTTGCGCTTGCAAGACAGGCACCAGAACCGCTGAGCTAACTCCCCAGCCCAAGGTTTCTAGTGTTCTTTATACATTCTTGGTATTAAACTTTTGTTTGTTCCTGTTTTTGAGATGAGGTTGTGCTATGAAACCCAAGTTGATCTCAAATTTATGCTGAGCCTCCTGCCTCAGCTTCTCAGGTACTGGAATTATGGCTGCCTCTATATTAATCTTTGGTCAGATAGATGTTTTTCACACACTTTCTTCCATTCCATGAGCTGTATTTTCTGTCTCTGAAGAGACCTGGACCTTTTGGAGAAACCACAGTGCCTTGGGGAGCTTGTTCTCTCCTGGCTTGGACAAGCAAATGAGAGTCCGGTGAGAAGTCACACGTTCTGTCCTTTGGGACAGAGCGGGGAGACCCCCCCTTATTTGCTCATCCAAATTTGCTTCTCAAGCTAGACCCTCTCCTTCCTGTGTCCTCCAAGCACTCAGACTTGGGTCACACTGGGACAGAGGGAAAAGGGATCGTGAGAGAAAGGGCCATCCAATGGGGAGCCAGATCAAATCTGGGCTCAGAACACACAAAACTTGGGCATGTGAGGCACAGTGTACCCCAGAAAGATAATGCTGAGTCTTTCCTCATTGTTTTACCTAGGAGAGGCGAGATGTAGATCACAGATCACAGGATTCCATTTAGACACAAAGTACAGAGCAGACAGAAGCACAGAGACAGAAAATGAAATTGTATGACTATACTAAAAAAGGTGAGTTCTATGGAATAAAAAGTGTATATCAATAAAGCTTTTATTTATTTATTTATTATTTGAGACAGGTCTTGCTATGTATCATGGCAGCCTCCTGCCTTATCTTCCTTAGTGCAGAGATTATCACTGCCTCTTGCTAAATCTATTCTTTACAAATCAAGGAGAGAAACAAGATCTGGGGCCTGTGGGTGCCCATCTCCTGCCTGGGCTGCTGCTTATTTGGAGAAGCGCGGCCATGCCTGGATGTGCTCACAGCGGGGCGGCTTCATGGTCAGCCCGTAGATGGGGGTCATGTCCACCTTCGTGCCAGGCGGCACACTGAACTCCAGCCGCTGCAGCAGGATGGACAGGAACAGGAAGACCTCCCACTTGCCCGGCGTCTCTCCGATGCACCGGCGCTTGCCCAGGCCGAATAGCAGCACCTTCTCACTCAAGGTCTTGTTGATGGCTGTGTCATTGGCCATGAGGAATCGCTCAGGGCGGAACTCGGAGGGATCTCCCCACTGCTTCCTAGAGAGAGCAGAGGACCTGGTGGGTTGGGGACGCAGGAGGCGCAGGGAGGCTCCCAACAGGCCTTCTGTGGTGAACACAGGTGTCCGACGATGGTGAGACCGAGGAAGGCTTAGTGGGTGGGACCAAGCGGGAACACTTGGTGCTTGTTTCTTTCACAAAGTTCCTTTCCTAAAACGATCAGCCTCATGCTGTATGCAGTGGCACACCCCTGTGATCCCAGCACTTGGGAGACTGAGGCAGGAGGATCTCTGAGTTCAAGGCCAGCCTGAGCTATGTAGTCAAATGCTCTCAAACAAAACAAACAAGGTTGGCCTTGAAGATGGTATCAGAAGGAAACAGCCAGGTGTGATGGCACGTGCCTATAATTCCAGCACTTGGGAGAAAGCCTGGGTTTCAGTGTGAGTTCAGGGCTGGGCTGGACTACACAGGGACACTCTATCTCAGGAAACCAAAACCAAATAAGCAAATGAAAAACAAATAAGCAAAAAAGAAGCAGAAGCAGTCAATAACACTGTGAGGCTCCAGTTAACCTAGCTACTCAGGAAGACACAGTGGGAGGATTTCAAATTCAAGACCAGCCTAGACAACTCGTGAGACTTTGTCTCAAAATAAAATGAGGAAGTGTGGGGATGTAGCTCAGTATGAGGCCCTTGATCAAACCTCAGCACCAGAAAGAAAGAAAGAAAAACAAAGGCAGGTAATGGGAGAATCAGCAAGAATTTGAGGCCAGCTTGGCCTGTGGAGAGAGAGCTTGTCTCAAAACACCAGTGATGATGAAAAGATTGCCAGCTGGACAAAAAGATGATGGTGACAAAAAAGAAAACATGCTCTTCTTCTTCTTTTTTTTTTAGTTTTTTGAGATAGGGTCTCACTTTGTAGTTCAGGCTGGTCCTCAACTCAGTCTCCACCTCAGCAATCCTCCTGCCTCTGCCCCCTGAGTGCTAGAATTACAGGTGTGAGCCACCGCACCCGGCATTGTGGTTGCCAGGCAGGTGCTGGAACCACTGAGCTAAATCCCCAGCCCAAATGTGCTCATTTTTATCCTACTCAAAATATGCTGGTAGCAAAGAGAATCATAGAAGGTCCAATGCATGCTTAGTTTTGAAATGATTATTGATATGAACAACACTTGCACACTCAAAAGTATCCCAGAATGGATGGTACATTCTGTGGCCCCCTTGCTGTAGGCTAAAGTGGGGTTTCCAGAGAGCAGTGTCTGGGCCATTTCTGTCAGAACCCCACAGTATCCTCCCTCACCAACCAAAGTAGGACTTCGTGTGGGCAAACTCTGTAGCATACTTCTAGACATTTCTTATAAGCAACAAAGAAAATACTCATCTGAACCTTGTCCTTTGGCATAAGTCTCAGGCAGCAATTGAGGTCTGTTTGTTGCATACACAGTTCTGGGGGACACACAGCTTCCCCCAGCTGCGGAGCCCATAGCAGCCCTCGGCCCGGGCACTTACGGGTCGTGGTTGACCTGCCACTGGCTGATGAACACGCAGCGCTCTTTGGGGATGTGGAAGCCATTCAGGACAGTGTCCCTGGTTGTGCTGAGGGGGGAAGAGGGCTCTGTTACACTTGGGGCTGGAAAACTGGGGCGTCTTTCTCCTCTTCCTCCCTACCCCAATGTCTGTCCCACACAGTCTCTATTTCCTTCCACGGGAGACAGTGTGAGGAGCGGGGAGGACAGGGATTTATCCTGCCTCTTCTTTTCAGCATGGCGAACAAATTTTTCTTTGTGCTCATTTGTGTGCTGGACCATTCTGTGGCCCTAAGAAGTAGGCAGTCTGTGCAGGCCCTGGAGTTTCAAACCTTTTTGCTTTTTTAATTCCTCTCCAGTACTGGGGATCAAACTCAAGACTTTGTGCTTGCAGGGCAGGCACAACACCACTGAGCTAAACCCCCAGCCCAAGCCTTTTTATTTTTTAAGATAGGGTCTTGCTAAGTTGCCGAGGCTGGGCTGGAATTTGTGATCCTCCTGCCTCAGCCTCCTAGAGTGCTAGGATTTCAGTTGTGTGTCATCATGCCCGCCTTGTTTCAAGCCTCTTGCTGCAAGCATAACTAGACCAACACACGGGCAGAGGTAGGCATCAAGCTTTGGTTGACCCACGGCAAGGACAGCAAATGAACAGAAGTCCGTCCCGACAGCAGTTGCAGCATGAGCTGGATTGGAGGGTCAGTGTGGGATCCTGGCTGCAGCAGAGGGCATGTGCGACAGCCGAGGTCACAGGGTGACATCCTCCTGGATCATGAATGGCCAGAACAGGGGGACTGGGGGTCCGCAGGAAGCTGGTGTCATTGCTGGGAAGGAGATCCCGAGAAGGAGCAAAGGGCGGCACCAAGAAACTGGGCAGGGGGATGTGGCGGGGCTCAGGGGCACAGGCTGTGTGGCCTCACCTGTGCGGGATGGTGAAGGGCACGAAGGAGGAGTGTCGGAAGACCTCCAGGATGAAGGCCTCCATGTAGGGCAGCTGGGGTCGGTCTGCCAGCCGGGGCCGCCGCTCCCTGCCAATCATGGTGTCTGCAGAAACGGGTGTGGAGAGTTCAGGGGCTGTGTGGACTGCCCCTGCCATCCACGCCCCCCACTGTCATAGGGACATAATGGGTATTTTAATTTAATTTTATTTTGAGATACAGTCTTGCTGAATAACCCAGACTGGTCTAGAACTTGCCGCAATCCTCCTGCCTCAGCTCCTGAGTGCTGAGACTCTAGGCAGGAGCTACCATGCCCAGTGCTCATAGGTACTTTTAGGTTGGATAGATGACCTCAGGCCCGAGTGCTTCCTGAGCACAGGGCTGGGGCACTGCATACCCAGCTCCTTATGGATCTTCTTCTGTATTTCTGGCTTGGTCACAAGGTACAAGAGGCTCCAAGTGATGGCGGTGGTGACTGTGTCAAAGCCTGGGCAGCCCCGAGCACGAGGAGGGACAGAGAGACAGAAGCAAGGAAACCGTGAGCCCCGAGCTCTACGAGGCACAGAGGGACATTATCTTTCTAAGGGGCAGGGGTTGGATCTCTGTGATATCAGCAGAGACAACACTCAGGGACTTGCTATCAATCAAACAGGGAGACTGAAGCCCAGAAAAGACAGGGACTTGGCTGAGTTTCCACTGCATGTGGACAGCACAGCTCAGGCTCGGACCCTGACACCGGCAGGAATCAGTGTCCCGCACCAGTCGGCGAGGTTGGGGCTGGGCTCGGGCCAGGCACAGGCGTGTGTGAGCAGCCGGTGCTGGCAGGGAGAGTGCCAGGATCTGGCTCCTACCTGCTCCAAAGATGTCATTGACCAGGTTAATAACCTTCTTCTGGGGGATGAGGTCGCCCTTCACCCTGGGGCCCTCCTCACTGTGTTTGAACAAGGCGCTGACGATGTCTTGGACATTGTTCTGAGGAGACACACATTGGGGCACAGTTCCAGGACAAAGGCTGGATCCAGCCCCAGACCATCTGCTGTATCCCTATGGGCTGGGCAGGGTGCATGCTACGAGCTGGGTTTAAAAGTATCACTAATGACCCTTTTTCCTTATAACCCTGGGGGTCGAGGTCAAAGGAGGAAGAGGTTGGGGTGAACACAGGGAAGAATGACATGGAGCCAGGGATTAGCTGCCTTGGGGCTCAAGTTCCTGCAGAACAAAAGCCTTCTTATGGCTCACAACAGGTAACTTTTCACAGACTTTTCTTCCCAGGGCTTTGAGCGCCCCCAAGAGAGAGGCTGTAAGGATAAGGAAACGGCCCCAGGGTGGGGAGAGGTGACCCCTGTCACACACTGGTCCAGGCTGTCCCCAACCTCTCCCCCATCCTAGGCAGCACCCCTGCTGTGCGGCCGCTTTGGATGGACATGTCCCCGGTACACCTTGTCGAAGTCCTGGTAGTGCTCCTGGACCGTCTTCTGCAGGAAGCGCAGGAAGCGGTCGTTGAAGCTCTTGAACCGCTGCAGTGTGGGGTTGGGCAGGTAGCGGAGGATGGGGAAGAAGTCCACAGGGTTGGCCGAGGAGGCAGACTCCACGAAGTCATTGCTGGTCGTCACGATACTGAGCATCTCCTCGCTGGTCTGAGGGAAGTTCTTCCCAAAGCACATGGCACCGATGACGTTGGCCACTGACCCCACCATCTGGCTAAAGGGGTCGAAGCGCCCAGGCCCCTCCATGAGCCCCAGCAGCTTGCTCACAAGGCGCTCAGCCTCCTTGCTCGCGTGCTCCTCCAAGTAGCAGGAGGATGATGAGGCCGGGTCTGAGGCCACCGAGAAACTCTTCAGGGCGTCCTGTGCCAGGCGCCGGCGGGCAGCCCATACGGGGCCTGAGTCCGGGTTGAAGGCCATGCTCTGGCCATCAGTGATCAGGGTGAAGCTGTAGAGGTCGGGCCGGCCCTTGAAGTCTTCTCCCTGTCGCACCAGGGCCTGGCGGATGGTGTCTAGGCCGCTCAGCACCACCACGGGTGTGGAGCCAATGCGGATCTGCACCACGTCCCCGTAGCGTGCACTCAGCTTGGCCAGCGCCAGGTGTGGGTTCTTGCCCAGGGTCAGCATATGCCCAATCAGTGGCCAACCCCAGGGCCCTGGGAGGCTCTTCAGACCCTTGGGGACCTGAGTCTTAGATGCTCTGACTACCCAGAGTACCAGGCAGAAGATGGTGGCAGCCAGGAGCAGCTCCGTGACCGAGAAGGCAAGAAATTGTGACAGTGCCATTGGTACTGACTGCAAAGGAGGACGGAAGGGACAGGCTGAGCATGGAGATGGTCATTCATTCAGTCAGTCACCCTGTCAGTAAGCACTGAGACATCCTGAGCTTGGCTGGCAGCTGGAGCCCAGAGGACGAGGCTACATCGTCACAGTTTTGTTCTCCAGCTCAAGTGTCTCAATTCCCAGCCCTGCTTCTCCCTGACTTCCAATTCTGAAGCTATGGTGGAGGCAGGGACCCCTCCAACACAGGGACGCCAAGGACAGCCACCCTACTCCCGGTACAGAGTGTGCACTGTGCATGGTCAGAGCTCCAAACCAAGACAGACTTCCTGTCAATACCCTCTCCATACCCCAGCAGCAGGAAGCCCCCACCCACTTAGCATGGAGGAGGATGGCGTCCCTGGGTGACACAGACAGTCCATGATGCCTGTGCCCCTGATACCGCCCTTCATCAACACCAAAAAGAACTCCTCCTGAAAGGACAGTTCCTGTCCCCTCCCTGTCTTGGAAGCTGAGGACCCCACATCCAGGTGAGAGCTACCCTCCCTCCCCACCTCTCTGTCCAGTAAGAGTCCCTAGAGATGGGCGCATTCAAAGCACTCATTGGAAAATGGATAAACTGAGCCCAGAGCTGATCAGAATCAGCCAGATCTCAGGTCTCCTGTCCCTCCCTGCCCATGTTCCCCATTCCTCCAACTTTGTAAGTCACAGGGGAGAACAGGCCCAAGACAGTACCTTTGGAGGCAGGTGCTAGAGATTAGCAGGGTTGTGGGGGCCCGTCTGGGGTTCCTGGCTACAGACAGGGGGCCTTTTTATAAATACTACCCCTATCAGATTGGCCCAGATAGCCTGGTTACTTGATATCATAATTGGATCACTGAACAAAGTCAGAAGGGTTGATCCTTGGCGTCAGGCCCTGGCCACACAGCTCCACCTATTTTCAGAGCTCAGGATACTTCTCTGAGGTAGGCTGGGGTAATTTTTTTTTCTGAGTGTCTGGATTGAAAGTCCAGTTTCTTTCATGCTAGGATACTTTTCTCTATCTATCTATCTATCTATCTATCTATCTATCTATCATATACCTAAGGAGAAAGTACACAAGAGAAATGTCATTTATCATGAACCTAGGTGAAGATACATGGTTGTTCCTTCTCTAAAAGAGATCTTCAAGCTAGACCAAAGTCTTGATCACATCTAAGAGGAAGATGGGGAAAGTCTTAAATTAGATATGAGAAGTACTGGGAATTGAACCCAGGGCCTTTGCATCGTGGTATATCTCTAGCCCTTTTTTATTTTGTATGTTGAGATAGACTTTCACTAAGTTGCTGCATTGCTTGGACCAGGCTTGAATTTCTGATCCTCCTTCATCAGCCTCCCAGAGCGCTGGGCTTGGAGGGTGAGTCCCACTATTCATAGCTGAGAAGTAAACAGCTAGCTTGGATCAGACTGGAATTTTAACTCTGGAAATAAGAAAACTGTGGAATTGACTCAGAAAGATGCTGAGGGACAAGAATGGAACTCGGAGACTAACAGGGCAGATCTGGGTTCAAGGATGAGGACACAGGAAAGCTGCTCCCAGAGGGGTCCAATCACTCAACAAAGGATGCAGCCTACAGTGAAGTTGGAGTTACAGGCCACAGACACTATCTCATCGATGAGCCAAAGTCCACAGTGTATTTAAATACCCTCAGATCTTTTTACTGTCCCAGATCCCATCTAGGATACCACGTGATATTTATTTTTCCCTTAGTTGATTTTATATTATTTTATTCACAGTGACCCAAGGGATGCTGTAAGCCAGGCCCAAGACAAAATTCTACTTATTACTTGATTCCGGGTGTCTCCCAGCTCTAATGGGGAGGGGCTACACTGATGCTTCAGGTCTCCAGCATCGATATCAACCAGGTCCAATCCAGGCCTTTTTTTTGAGACAGGGTTTTGCTTTCCCGTTCAGGATGGCCCTGAGCTCACTATGTAGCCCAGACCAGCCTGGAACTCACAATAATCCTCCTGTCTCTGCTTCCCAAGTGCTGGGATTACAGGCCTGAGCCACCACATCTAGTATCGTGGTATATGGTACCAGGGGTCAACTTGGGGTTTTGTGCTTGCCAGGCAGATGCTGGAACCAGTGAGCTAAATCCCAAACCTCCTTTGGTTTATTTTATTGGTACATTTTATATACACATCATGATCAGACTCAACACTAAGAATTTTTACCAATATAGGACATGACTTAATTCTCATTTTTCTCATTCTTCTGCCTACACTACAACCTCCTCACCTCCTATATACATAAGCTTTGCTTCCTTTTTTATTATCAAATTTTTTCTTTCCCTACTTTACTTATCCCTACCTCCCTTTTTCCTTTGAATATTTTCCATTTCACAATATTTTTCGTACATTTTAGAACTTATTTACAGCTTTAGTTTCTCATACCAGAGACAAGATACAGTATTTATATTTTGTGACATATTTATTTCATATTTGAGTATATTCTCAAGATACAGCCATTTGAGTATAAATGACTCAAACTTATCATTCTTTATGGTAGAATAATACTCCATTTTATTTTTTTAAAAAAACCTCATATCTTCTTTATCCAGTCTAGAGTTGATGTGCACTTGGATTGTTTCCAAGATTTAGCTATCTATTGGTACATTTTATATAGACATTCTGATCACATTCAACACTGAGAATTCATACCTGTTCACAGTGTATCTAGATTCTCATTTTTTCACATTCCCCTGCCCTCCCTATAACCCCACCCCTATATACATAAGCTTTGTTTCCATTTTTTTTGGTTTTTAATAGTCAATTTTTCCCCTTCTTTACTTTCCCCAACCTTCCCTCCCCCTCTCCCCTTTGAATATTTTCTTCCTATTTCATTCACAATATCTATCATACATTCTGGACCTCACTTATACCTTCAGCTTCTCATACTAGAGAAATGATACTACGTGATATTTAAACATCATGGCTCTTCTGATGATCTGTGGCTCCGATGCTGTCTGAGTTACCCTTGTTTTTGATGACCTTAGTAATCATCAGGAGTCTTGGCCAGGTGTTTTGTGGACATCTCACTGATGATATTTGGGGTTTTGCTCATGGCAAATCACAGGTTATAGGTTAGCGGTGGGAAGACCTCAGGACAAGGGCAGTGTGACAGCCCCGTGCATGTGACTGAGCAGCTGGCCAGAGTCAGTGGGCGCTTCCAGTGAGGCTACTGTCTCCCTTCCCATACCTCACCTGCAGGAAGGAAGCAGCCATGTGTAGCCCACACCCAGGAAATGGGCAGCAGCCACATAAATATTTGCACATTCTCTAGGAGAGATTATTTTCTTGTTTTTTTGTTTTGTTTTGTTTTGTTTTGTTTTTGAGACAGGGTCTTGCTTTGTAGTTCAGGCTGGTCCTGAACTCAGCCTTGAACTCAGCAATCCTCCTGCTTCTGTCTCCCGAGTGCTGGGATTACAGGCATGAGTCTCCACGCCTGGCATTGTTGTATGTGGTTACCGAGGATTGAACCTGGGTCTTTGAGCTTACCAGGCAGAGGCTGGAACCACTAAGCTAAATCTCTGGTCCATTTTCTTGTTTTTTAAAAAACTTTTTCCTCATTGTTGAGTGTAATCATGGCGTGTATATGTAATGTACCAATAAAGATTTCAATTAAAAAAACTTTTTTATTAGTACATATTGATCACATTCATCATAGGGAGTTGGTGTATAATATATCTTCTTTTTTTCCCATTCTCTTCCACTCCTTTTAACTCTTCTTCTCCTCCCCATTTATAAATGCTTTGTCTACATTTCTCTTCCATTCTCTTTCTTCTCTCTTCTTTTCCTTCACTTCTTCCTTCCCCTTCCCTTGTTCCTCTTCTCATTTCAACATGTTAGGAGAGACTATTTTCTTTTAAATGTTTTCTTGAGTGGTATATGGTAACACATATCTATAATTCCATCAGTTGGGAGGCTGAGGCAGGAGATCACTCTGAGGCCAGCCTGGGCTACATAGTGAGTTCAAGGCCAGCCCGAATTTTTCTGAGTGATTCTGGAGAAGGAATGTAAGAACTTGTACATGCTAGGCAAGTGTCCCACCACCAAACTATATAATTTTATGGTTTCTATTACAGTGTATTGTTTTTAGTGTTTGTTTTTTGAGGGAGAGCTGATTTTTTAAGCTCTTTATATATTCTAGATAGTAGCTTTTGTCTGAGAAACAGCTGGTAAAGATTTTTTTCCCATATTGTTGGCTATCTTTTTACTCTGCCAGTGGTTACAGGCATACCATTTAAACCTGTACGATATATTACGTTAAATCTGGCTGCTATTACCCCTCCTTTCTTTCTTTCTTGATAAAGTTTCGCTATGTATTCTATACTGGTCTTGAACTCACTATGTAGTCCAGGCTGACCTCAAACTTTCAATGATCCTTCTGCCTCATCCTCCTGAATGCCAAGATTAACAGGTAGATACCACACTTGGTTTGCTTTTCTTTCTAACTCTAGTCTTTTGTCTTGGGACTGACACATAGCATATATTCAGGAAAAGATTTATTGAACAAATTACTGTTCTGGAGCAAGAATGTGAACCTGCCCTGAGCTCTGTGAAGACTGCATGGGGGTATTTATTCCCTGTACTCGTCTTCCAGAAGAGTAATAATGGTTGGAGTTTACTGAGCCCTGGTATGCCCCAGGCTCTGTGTTTGGGTTCACAGAAGTCATGTGTGTTTTGGCTTCACAGCTGCCCTGGGAGGTGGCTGCTATGACAGCCTCATCTTCCTGGGGCTCAGAGGGAAGAGTGAGTAATAGACCAGAGCTGGGGGCAGGGAGGAGGAGCACCTTGGTAAAGGAGGAGGCAGCATTGGGAACGAGGAATTCACCATCCCAGGGGGAGGCGCATGGGGTACAGGTCAGAGCAGGGGTGGAGGTGACTGTAGGGACAGATGCCGCAGCCATCCAGAGCTGGTGGTGACTAGAGGCAGCAGTGGCACCCCCGTGTTGTCCCCGATTCTGTCTCAGCTTTGTCATGGCTCAGGGACATCACCTGCCCAAACTCCAGTGGAGACTATGGGCCCCTGGAGAGGAGCATCTGAGGCCCATTCAGCTGAACTCAGTGGACAGGTGCTGGGGTGCATAGGTGAATGAAAGCTAGGGTGAGGAACACCACTCATAATCCCAGTGCTCAGGAGGCTGAGACTGAAGAATTGCTTTGAGTTCAAGGCCAGCCTGATCCACATACTGAGACCCTGTCTCTAGATAAATATATTGCTAGGTTGGTGTGCATCTATATGCGTATATGTGTCACTGGCTTCTAGATATTGACTTGAACTTCAGACCTGACCATCTAATTAACTCACTGGATGAGGCCACCCAGCTGCCCTTGCCCCTGACTGCCTCCTGGTGTCCAAATAGCCAAATGACCACCTGGTGCAGGCTCTGGACACCACCTCCCCCATGCTCTGGGGTTTTTGTTTGTTATTGGAGACAGAGTCTCACTATGTAGCTCAGGCTGGCCCAGAGCTCTCGATCCTTCCTCCTGAGCTCGAGTGCTAGGTTTGCAAACATGCACCATCATGCCCTGCTCTCCCTCAAGTAGTTTCAGAGGGACCTTCCACTCAGCCTCACTGCTCCTGGACCGGAGTTGTCCGTGGAGCTTCCTGCAATGATGGAAAATGTCCTGTAGCTCCTGGCTCAGCTCCTTGGTAGAGAGAGGACTTGCTTAGTATGCTTAAGTCCTTGAAAAGAAAACATTGTATTGTCTGGGGATGTAGCTCAGTGGTGTCATTGCCTCCCTGCCAGGTCCTGCATTTGATTCTCAGCACAGAAAAAAAGAAGACATAAATAAAAAAAATTTTTACACGTGCTATCAGATGTTTGAAATGTGGATGATATAACTGAAATATTGGGTTTTTATTCTATTTAATTCTGGGAAGACTGAAACCAGGGCCTTTATGCTGAGCTACATCTTCAGTCCTTTTTTAATTTTTATTTTTAAAAGAAGGTCTCTAGGAGCTGGGGATTTAGCTCATTGGTTCAAGTACCTGGCTCGCAAGTACAAGATCCCAAGTTTGATCCCTGATATAAAAAGCAAAAACAAAAACAAGGTCTCGCTCAGTGGCTAAGTCACTCAGGCTGGACTTGAACTTGAGATTGGCACAATGTCCCGAGTGCTGGGAGGAGAGCTATGCATCAGCAGGCCTGGCTTCTGTCTAATTTTATTTAATTTATTTTTTTTAAGTTTTTTTGAGACAGGATCTCGCTTTGTGGTTCAGACTGGCCCTGAGCTCAGCCTCCAACTCACATCACAGCAATCCTCCTGCCTCTGCCTCCTGAGTATTGGCACTGTGGTATGTGGTACTGGTTGCTGCTGGGATGAGTCTCCACACCCAGTATTGTTATGTGGTTCCCGGGGATGGAACCTGGGAAGACAGGCACCGGAACCACTGAGCTATATCCCTGGCCCTGTCTAATTTTAAATTTAAATCGCTCTTTGCAGCTGTATCCCTCCAACCCCAGCTCCACGCTGCCACCTATGTGAATTTCCAGAAGTTGCAAATTGGAGCTCAAGGGATAACCTAAGGCCCTGGAACAAACTTCAAACCCCTGTGTTCTGCCAGTTTCTCCACTCTTCTCTTCTCTTCTCCCTTTTCCCATTCCCCCACCCCCGCCCCCCACGCAGCCTCCCCACCACCCTGTATCATTTATCCAGCTTTCGGGCTCTGTACGTCCCCACATGCTCTTACCCCCCAATCTGGAATCTCAGGCCTCCTTCAACCTCTTCCCCACCCAGCAGCCCCTCCAGAAAAGCTCTGCTTTGAACTAAAGATGCTCCCAGGCTTCAACATTAAAACATATTAGTAAAAAAACATATTCCTCCCTCTACTAAAGCAAGTTCCCCAACTCCTGCCTCCTAGGGGACCATTCTGGCCCCTGTTCTATGCACACGGGCCCAGCAACAGGCCTAGACTGACTGGTCAACACCGACATACCTGAGATATTTGCCCACCAACATCCCAAACCCACATGGGCTCTGGAGACTCAGTTTCCACATTTCACACCAGGGCAGGAGAGTGGGAAACTGTTAAGAAGAATTTCATTTTGGTTCTGAGGACTGAACCCAGGGCTTTCCCACTGAGCTACATCCTCAGCTCTTTTAAATTAATTAATTACTTAGTTTATTTAGAAACAAGGTCTTGTTATGTAACCCAGGTTGGCTTCAAACCCAAGACAATTTGCTCCCGACTGCTGGGATTACAGGTGTGCACCACTACTACATTTGGCTGTAACATTTTTTATTGTGAGACATATTTTCACTGAGTTACTGAATTACCCAGGCTGGGCTCAAACTTGTGAGCTTCTTGTCTCAGCCTCTATGAGTCCTGGAGTTTCAGGTGTACACTGCACATCTGGCTAATGTCCTAGGGCTTTGCCTAGGAGTAATGTAATGTCCTAGGGCTTTGCCTCTCCTGGGTAAGTCTTCTTGGGGTATCAAGTGCCCATTTTAAGTCCCCAGAGACTTGGCTGGGTATGACTCCCAAGGTAGCAAATTTGGATTATAATTCTTTGTAGTTGCAAATTCTCATAATCCAACTCATAGTACAAAAAGAAAAGGAGAGGGGGAAGGAGGGAGAAAAAAGAAAAAGAGGCAGAGGCAAGGA
Source organism: Petromus typicus (assembly GCA_004026965.1). Taxonomy (NCBI): domain Eukaryota; kingdom Metazoa; phylum Chordata; class Mammalia; order Rodentia; family Petromuridae; genus Petromus; species Petromus typicus. The sequence goes on from PVIR01000579.1 coordinate 15,448, forward strand.
GAAGCAAAAGAAGGGGAAAGAGAGGAAGAGAAAGGGTAGTGGCTTAGTTCATATGACCATGATGTTTTATGGGTCAACTTTATGGCTTCAGGAATAGTTAGATCTAGGCACATAATGTCATCAATGCTTTTCCAATCTCTCTCCCCTCAGTGCCTTTCTTAAAAACTAGCCACCTTTTTTTGTTTTTTGAGGTAGAGTCTTAATCTGTATTCCAGGCTGGCCTTGGACCCACTGTGTAGCCCAGCTGACCTTGAACTCATGGTGATCCTCCTCCCACAGCCACTGAGTACTGAGACTACAGATGTGTGCCACCACATCTGGCTCCAGATGGATTTTCTAACCAGTACAGCCTTCCTCCTTCCCAGTGAACCTCTTTTGTCCAGTGACTTCATCAAAACCCCTCTAAGGTTCTCCTTGGCCTGGCTTCCAGTGGGATCAGCCCATTAAACCTGATGGAGCAGAATAGGTTGGATGGTCCCCAAGAAACAATGGGGGTGGCGTTACCAGAAGGGAGAAGGGATTCTGGGCTTATGAAACCCTTAGATCCCCACTGTCCCTGGGGTGACTATATAGCTTATTACCAAGCTAGGACCATTTAATAATTATGCTAGGACAACAGGCATAATTACCCTGGGCTCCCCTCATGATCTTCCTGGCTTCTCTGGGCTCAGCACAGGCTCAGTTTGGAGTGTGGCTCCTCATTCCACCATGAAGGAAGAGTCTCTTGTGAGTCTCGCCTGTTTCCCAAGCCCCTGCCACACACTACCCTGTAGGGCTGCCAAAGACTCTGGGCCTGAGGACTCTGCCAGGCTGAGACCCTTAGCTGGCCACATCCCCCAGCACCCCAGAGCCCTCCCCACCCCTGCCACCTGCCCCGAGGATCAATCACCACGGAATCCCAGCCAAAGAGCTTCTCACGCAAGGCAAGCAAACTTTGACCCAGCATTTGGTTCAGCTCCAGGCCAAGGTCCTCAAGCCTCTTGTCACCTCCTTCTCTGCCCACGGCTCAGGGAGGCCCCCACCTATCACTGCAGCTGGAGCCCAGGCAAGGCTTGGTGATGAGAAGGGCAAGATCCCCAAGACCCCAGTGTATCCCACTTCTGCCCCAGGGCCTGAGGAGACAGAGGTTCTGGCCCAGGCCCGAGCATGTCCCTCCTTGCTGGGTGTCATTGGGCTTTGCTCTTCTGACATGTCTCCGCAGCTGAGCAGAGGGAAAGCTGCTGATTGTATCAGCTAAGGAGTTGCTTTGGCATCAGGACCCCTTTGGGACCCTGGGCAAAGCAATGCACTTTCTACCGAGAGCAGGAATTTTCTGAGTGCCTGGCAGGGCGCCCAGCACAGGCTTTTTGGGATTCTCTCCAGCTAGTGAAAGGATGAAGGAATGGAAACTCTGGGAAGGTAGCGAATGGAGTAAGTACCTTACTATTGTCTACTTCCTGTGGCTCTCGCCCCACCTGGGCCAGAGCACAGACTCCTCCTGTGGCAGTGAGGTTCCTCAGGCCGAGTCAGTGATGCAGACAGTGGAATGATTGAAAGGACACTGAGGAAGCCCAGCAGAATCTCCCTGTGTCCCATGCTGCTGCCTAAGGCCACCACTGGTGCACCAGCTCTTGGGTTGAGTGTTACTCTTGCTGTGTGGCCCATCTCTAGTCACCCCTGACCAACTGCTCACCTTTGCCAGGACTTGATGTGCTGTTTCAGACCAGGTTTTCCGTGTTGAGGCAGGTGGCCTCCAGGTCACAGTGAGGGTCAAATGTCTTGAGAACTACTCTGGAGAAGAGCTGGAAACAGAGACCAGGAGAAAGCTAACCTGCTGTGGACAGGCATCCCACAGGAAGGGATGCTTCATCCGAGACTCCAAGGGGAGGACAAATTAGAGACAGGAAGCCTGGGAGGGTCTTTGAAAGGCTCCTTTGCTACCTGTAGATTCCAAAGGGATATACAAGGTGGTGACAGAGAGATATCTTGCATTTTAAAAAGATCCGTCCAGCTGGGCATGGTGGCTCATGCCTATAATCCCAGTTGTCCAGAAGCTGAGGCAGGAGCATTGCCACAAGTTCAAGGCTAACTTGGGGTACATAGTGAGATCCTGTCTTAGATGAGACTAACAAAGAATCTGGGTGCCATGGCTGGAAGAGAGGATTGGAAAGGATGAAAGAGAAATAGGAACAAGTTTGGAGGCTCAATATTTAGGCCAGCCAAGAGGGGTGAGTAAAGCCTCATCTGTGTTTATGGCTGCTTCCGACCATCATTGAGGGGCACTGGTGGGGCTTGCCGAGTGTGTGGCTGTGGAGGTGGACAGACCCCAGAACACAGCAAAGTGCCCTTACACCTCCCCTCCCCCTCAGCACAGTGGCCAGTGTGATCTTGCTGGGCTGGGCCGGGCCAGGCTGGGCCCAGCACCCTCTCAGGGTCACACAGACAGTCTCAGATTTCCCAGTGGGATGCACTCTGTAAGGGGGTGTGTGACAGGTTCCCTGCAGGCGTCTCCTTCCTCTGGACACCAAATGCCATGAAGATCCCCAGTCTTGGGAACCCTGCACATTCCCACTGCTTCTAGTGAGGCTGTCCCAGGGCCTTTGAACCTGCCACTCCCCCCAGGGGCTCTGTCTTCACCCACAGACCTGAGTACCTTACCTTGGTTCTTTGAAACTGCAATTTGTCCTCTTGTAATTCTAACCCCTCTCTGCTGGGTCTTTTCTATAGCACTTTAAAACTCTCTGCTATTCTATTTGCTGTATTTCTGTGGTGTTAGCATGTGTCCCCATGGGAATGTAAATGGCCACGAGAGAAGGAGCATTGTCATTTCTGCTCTCATCTGTTTCAGTCGCCAGCATTTGTCACACGGTGGATGCTTGGTAAATATTTGTGCAGTGCCCGTGGCAGGCAGCCTACTGCAGTGGGAGGGGAGCAGCGGAGGAGATTGTTTCTGGCCTGGGGACGGGACAGTGCCCTTGGTTACTGATGAGAGTTGGGCACAGGTTGAGCTGGACACGCGAATGAACCCTTTCTCCCTGGACTTCTCACAAGGGCGACCCAGCAAGGGTGGGGACACCAGGCAGGCAGACAGCCAGGCGTGCAGGGTGGCGGGGGCTGCGTGATCCGCCGCGGGTGGAGACCGTGGACAGCGCAGGCCGCGCTCCAAACAGCAGCTGGCTCCGCACGCAAGCCTTCCCCCCACCCCCGCCGGCCACCTCCAATAGCGCCCCCGGGACTCTCCGGCTCCTACCCTCCCCCCTGTAAGGGCCGCGCCCGCGTCCCCGCCCCCTTCGCGTGACAGAGCCGTCCAGCGCGCTGAGGGCGCTTCTCACGCAACCGGGCACTGCGCCGACATGACGGAGGGCGCGACCTCAGTCCCGGTGTCCCTTCCCCATCCCTGCACCCGACCTCTGCCCCCAACTTCAGATCCCCCAGCCTGGGCAGCCAGCTGAAGGCAGGTGGTCCCAGGGTTCCCCAAGGGACACACCATGAGCCAGGAGCCAAGCCTAGAGGCACCAAACCGGTGCCTACACTGGCAAGGGGGCACCTGTGACCTCGGGCTGGGGTCGCAGGGCTTCTCACGTGAGGCAGGATTCAGTGACAGCCCTTCTCTGCTTGCCTACCACTTGCACACCCAGCGATGTGGGAGTGCAGAAATGTGGGAGACTGCAGGTGCCTCCCACCCTGTCCCCTCCTCCAGCTGTCCTGGGATTTCTCCCCCACACCCACCCCTTTGTGCTCTGCACTGTGCATGCAGCCTTGAAAGTGGGGCCCCCAGGTGTCCCCAGCCCTCACCCTGTTTCGTGTCAGCACCTAGATGAGGCCCTTTCTTCACCCCACCCCCAGAGCCACCACCCTCCAGTCCCCCCCAGCCCCCACCCCTGACCCAGGGCTCCAGGGAGAGGTCCTTTCTTCACCCCACCCCCAGAGCCACCACCCTCCAGTCCCCCTCAGCCCCCACCCCTGACCCAGGGCTCCAGGGAAGGAGGCGGGCACAAGAAGGCTCCTATAAAGGTGGTGCCTTCACCCTCAGTGTGAAGGTGACAGAATCTGGAGCTTCCCGTCCTCCTTGAGGTCCCTGCCTCAGAGACAGACAGCTCTTCTCAGCACCTCAGCCACAGGTGAGTGGAGGGAGAGGCTTCTGATTTGACCCTTCCTTCTCAATAAAAGCAAAATTCGAAGGATTACTGGTCTTCCTAGAAAGTCACTGGACTATTACCTCCAAAACAGAAGGCTAAGGACAGCTTTAGTGACCGGGCAACCTGACTGACTCTCTAGTGGAAAACTGAGGCCAGAAGAAAAACAGGTCTTGCCTGAGGTTCCCTATAAAGTACCAAACTTCTAGACATAGGTGCCTAACCCACCCCTCTCTAGGACTCTAAGACCCAGACTCCAGCTCCGTCCAGGATGACTCTGGGCTGAGCACGCCTGAGGGGTACCTCAGGGCTTCCCACTAGAGTCATCAGGGAGATTGAAGGAAGCTGGGGGCCTGTGCACCCCTCTCTCAGTTCATGGATTGCCCACTTTGTCGTTCATTGAGAAGTGATCAATATGATAGACTGCAGACTGAAGGCAGCCAGAAGTACAAGTCCCTGAAAATTCAGCGGTCATATTTCCCTATAAAGGCTAGATGTCACCTGCTCTGTGGAAGGGCACATTGAGACTGGTATACCCCCATGCTTTCAGGGATTTGGAGTTGTTTTGTTTTGTTGTCCTAGGATCAAACTCAGCCCCTTATGCTTCCAAGGTACCACTTGAGCTAAATCTCCAGCCAAGGATTTGTACTTCTTATATGTTTTGGATCTTTCCTTCTCTGCTGCCTGAGCACTTGAATTGTGCAAGATCTTGTCTCACCCTAGCATTCGGGTTATACAGCCGAGCCTAGAAAGGTAGAATGACCAATCCGAGGCCACTTGTACTAGAAGGTGGCCCTCCTAACCTCCAGTGCCGTGGAGGTAGATGCTCCAGGCAGAGCCTAATACCTTAGAGACAGCATCCGTGGATTTGCATGTCCTTTCAGGACCTAGCCTAGAAAGTTTCTGTTAAATTCAGCGTCTGTTAAATTCAAATTCACTCCGGGGGCTGGGGAGTTAGCTCAGTGGTTCCGGAGCCTGTCTTGCAAGCGCAAGGGCCCGGGTTCAATTCCCCGGTAACCACATAACAATACTGGGTGTGGAGACCCACACCCAGCAGCAACCAGTACCACATACCACAGTGCCGGGCGTGGTGGCTCACGCCTGTATCCCAGCACTCGGGAGGCAGAGGCAGGAGGATTGTGATGTGAGTTGGAGGCTGAGCTGAGGGCCAGCCTGAACCACAAAGCGAGACCCTGTCTCAAAAAACCTAAAAAAAAAAAAAAAAAAAATTCAAATTCACTCCTAATGTTTGGTAATCCAGTCTGGAGTTTCCTTATAGCCCTGGCCTGGTGGGAACCTTCCATTTATTCTCAGAGGTCTGGTGACTGGCCAAAGAGGGAAACCGGACGATCCATTCATTGAGAACTGAGCACAATAAAAAATCTGGCCTGGATTTCTGTTGTTGGGAGTTCAATCTAGCTGCTTCTAAAGGTTGTGTCTGCTGAGCTCAGGAAGCGGGGCTTAGCGATGGCTTCCTTGTTTGGCAGGATTCCTTAGACCCTGGACTGAGCACAGAAAGTGAAGGTTCTGCGGAAATTCTTTCTTGATCTTCAAAAGGAGGTACTTGTAAAAGCTGGCTTCTCTTCAGGCAACTTTCCCTAGAAGCTGAGTCCTGGCTCTGTTACCAATTGGTAGGTGGTTTGGGGTAGTCAGGGATCCTTCCTGAGATTAGTTCTCCTAAAATGTGAGATGAGGTCAAGTAGCAGATGATCCCTAACCTCCCCTCTCCTCATCATAACATGGTTTTCACAGTGGTGAGTAGGACTCAAAGAGACTTGGGGTGATACATATTGATTATACATTTATTTGAATGTATCGAGGGAAAATCAAAGTTGAAAGTACACAGATATTATTTAGAAAGATGCTACTTGGAGAGATTTCAAGCTTGTTTTTGGAAAATACGTTGTACATGATAATTCTGATATGTGAAAATCAGAGACTGAGACTGGAAGATTGCTTTAGATTGTACAGTAGTTAAAAGGTGTTCCGGAAGCAGTTGCTTCCTGACTGTGTGACTTTAAGTGAGTTGCTTACGCCCTGCATTGTCCTGTAGGGGCTGGGCGTCAGGACTGAGTGAATGAAGAGTAGGTACACAGGTGTGGTGGTGCAAGCCTGTCATCCTAGCAATGAGGAGGCTGAGGCAGGAGGATCACTACTAATTTGAGGCCAGCCTGGGCTCTATAGTTTAGGGCTAGCCTAAACTACATTGCAAGACTTTGTCTCAAAAGAGAGACAGAGACAGAGACACAGAGAGACAGAGACAGAAAAGAGAGAGAAGGTAAGATTCTTGGGACATGTTGGCAGCTCAACAACTTCTGCCTGTTTCCTTCTCTTCCTCTTGTCCTTGAGCAGTTCTGGACAGGAAGTTTCTACTTTTCCTGGCATGTTGACCTTTTAGGATATTGGCTCCTTCTGTCCTCCATATGATGGCCTCATTTTTCTTTCCCTCTCAGCAACTGCCTTGAAGTTCCTGGCCCCAACCATGTCTGAACTCCCAGTGTCCATCTCAGCCATAGAGCTGCTCCTGGCTGCCACCATCTTCTGCCTGGTACTCTGGGTAGTCAGAACATCTAAGACTCAGGTCCCCAAGGGTCTGAAGAGCCCCCCAGGGCCCTGGGGTTGGCCACTGATTGGACATATGTTGACCCTGGGCAAGAACCCACACCTGGCGCTGGCCAGGCTGAGTGCACGCTACGGGGACGTGGTGCAGATCCGCATTGGCTCCACACCCGTGGTGGTGCTGAGCGGCCTAGACACCATCCGCCAGGCCCTGGTGCGACAGGGAGAAGACTTCAAGGGCCGGCCCGACCTTTACAGCTTCAGTTTCATTTCTGATGGCCAGAGCATGACCTTCAGCCCGGACTCAGGCCCCGTATGGGCTGCCCGCCGGCGCCTGGCACAGGACGCCTTGAAGAGTTTCTCGATGGCCTCAGACCCGGCCTCATCATCCTCCTGCTACTTGGAGGAGCATGTGAAGAAGGAGGCTGAGTATCTAATCAACAAGTTCCAAGAGCTCATGGCGGGACCTGGACATTTTGATCCCTACAGATACGTGGTGGTCTCAGTGGCCAATGTTATCTGTGCCATGTGCTTTGGACAGCGCTATGACCATGACAACCAAGAGCTGCTCGGTTTAGTTGACCTGAATAATGAGTTTGGAGAGATAACTGGCTCCGGAAACCCATCTGACTTCATGCCTATTCTCCAATACTTGCCCAGTTCTGCTATGAAGACGTTCAAGGAACTGACCAGGAAGTTCACTGACTTCACAGAGAAGATGATCAAGGAGCACTACAGAACATTTGAGAAGGTACAGGCTGGGGAGAAGCAGCTTGGGAGAAGCAGGACCACCAACCTGGGAGTCTAAAGCCTTTACAGACTGGGAGCCATCCTTTCTAGGGGAGTAGAATTGTTTCTTGACTGTCCCTCCTCGGCTTCCATCAGCCGGAGCCTCTGAAAGTCACTCCACGCTTGACCCTGCACCAGTTGTTGCAGGGCTAGGAGAGAGTTAGAGTTTGTCTCCTGGCTTCATAGTACAGAAAGATTAAAGAGCACAAGCAGATAATAGTATGAAACTGTGTGGTGAGTGTCCTTAGTATACGTTTTTTTTTTTTAAGGTGTTTTTGAGACAGGGTCTCGCTTTGTAGTTCAGGCTGGCCCTAAGCTCAGCCTCAAACTCACATCACAGCAATCCTCCTGCCTCTGCCTCCCGAGTGCTGGGATTACAGGCGTGAGCCACCACGCCCGGCACTGTGGTATGTGGTACTGGTTGCTGCTGGGCGTGAGTCTCCACACCCAGTATGGTATGTGGTTACCGGGGAATCGAACCCCGGCCCTTGCGCTTGCAAGACAGGCGCCAGAACCACTGAGCTAACTCCTCAGCCCAGTGTCCTTAGTATCCTAAGGTGACAGAGAGCCTGGGGAGGGGGAGAAGAGCAGGGACAGCAGCTGCAGCAGATGTTAGTTAACCTTTGGGGCAAAGGTGGTAGGGCCAAGGAAGTACCAGGTGAGGGTGGAAATAGGTTGAGATCTGTTCATCTATATGTCTTTCCTGCCCAGGGCCACATCAGGGACATCACAGACAGCCTGATAGAGCACTGTCAGGACAGGAAGCTGGATGAGAACGCCAATATTCAGCTTTCAGATCACAAGATCGTGAGCATTGTCTTTGACCTCTTTGGAGCTGGTATGGACCAGTCATTGTTCCCTTTCTGTGTTTAAGTGCCCTGATCTGTCACCTGCCCAACTTCGCCCTCTGTTCTGCCTTGTCCAGGCTTTGACACCATCACAACTGCCATCTCCTGGAGCCTCCTCTACCTGGTGACGAACCCAAGAATACAAAGAAAGATCCAGGAGGAGATGGGTAGGTGGTGGCTTCCTGCCTAGGGGTCCAGGCAAGGGTCTGCCAAAGCCTGGGCAGCCCCTTAGTTCATCCGGCCTTGTATTCTGCAGACACCGTGATTGGCAGGGAGAGGTGGCCCCGGCTGGTCGACCGACCCCAGCTGCCCTACATAGAGGCCTTCATCCTGGAGGTCTTCCGACACTCCTCCTTCATGCCCTTCACCATCCCGCACAGGTGAGGCTACCCAGGTCTCTGCTATCTGATGTGGAGCCCTGTCTGCAGTCCACACGCAGATGAGGGACCAGAGAGGGACACAGCATGGAAGATGGGGGATTCCTCTGTGACACTGAGCTTGACTCTTTCTCCCTCCCAGCACCACAAGAGACACAAATCTGAGTGGGTTTTACATCCCCAAGGGGCGCTGTGTCTTTGTGAACCAGTGGCAGATCAATCATGACCAGTAAGTCATAACGGGGCAGCAGAAACTCCTGGGGCGCTTGGGCCACCCTCCCTTGGGCTCAGACCCTCCTGACTATGTGCCATTTCCCGATCCATGTCCTTTAGGGTTTGGCCCACTTAATGCTTCTGAATGCCAAGGGGTCCCTTCAGTTGCCTCCCTCTGATTACAGGAAGCTATGGGGTGACCCATCCGTGTTCAGGCCTGAACGCTTTCTCTCTCCTGATGGCACTGTGGACAAGTCGCTGAGTGAGAAGGTGACTGTCTTTGGCTTGGGCAAGCGCCGGTGCATCGGGGAGACCATTGGCCGCTGGGAGGTCTTCCTCTTCCTGGCCATCTTGCTGCAGCAGCTAGAATTCCGCACGTCACCAGGCACAAAGGTGGACATGACCCCCATCTATGGGCTGACTATGAAGCATCCCCGCTGTGAGCACTTCCAGGCACAGCCACGTCCTTCTGTCCTCAAGTGCCCTGGGGCTTAGATCTGTCTATCTGTATGGGCTCTAGACCTGGACACCGGTTCAGGCATCTGAATTTCAGCCTGAAACTCACAGACTCTCAGGGGGTCATGCCAGCCCCCAACCCCAACTTGCCACTCTGCATACTGAACACAGAGAGTGGGCACAGCAGAGGCACATAGGAGTCCAGGGGCCTTCTACAGAGTATCCGGAGCTGGGAGCCCTGCAGGATTAGGACTCTCAGCTTCTGAGAAACTCTGAGGAAACTGCAAGTCTTGGGCTCTAGCAACTGCCTATCTGGAGAAACATTTTAGTACCTGTCTGATCCCTGTTGGATCTGCCCAGACTTAGGAGAAGGGGCAGCTCAGAGACTGGCACAGAGATGGTGTTATTATTTGTTCAAGACTGATCAAGGTGACTCTGCGCCTAAGGGGTGACATTTGTCTGCCCCACCTCTGGGAAGTAACTAACAGGGCTGTCCCCTTGCCTTGTAAAACCCTGTTATTGTCCAGGAGGTGCTGAGACTTGCATCTCTCTAAGTCCAAGGACCAGGGCTGGAGTGAAAGAATATTTCAGTTACCTTTTACTGGTCTCCCTTATCTACACCCCAGATAAAATTTTTGCTGTATGTGATACTAAGGATTAAACTCAGAGCTTTCATCCAGAGCTGAATCTCTAGCTTCTTATATTTCTTTCTTTTTGGTGACAGTTTTCTTAAGTCTGTTGCTCAAGATGGACTCAAATGTGATTCTTCTGCCTCAGGCACCCAATGTGCTGATATTACAGGTGTGCACTACCACACTCGGTTTAAAATGTCTATTTTAAATGTTTGTACACAATGACTTTTTTATTCTAGCTTGCACTGTAGTGGGTGTTTGGATTTACCATATATGAGCCTAAGAACCATCTAATGCAACAGAGTGACCTATATGTCCATAAATGTGTAGGAAACATCCATCTGAGCTAAATAAAAATGTTACGCAGAAGTCCTGCAGGTGGGGAGTTCTTGAATCTTGGCTGGCGCCATCACAATCCACATGCCTACCTTGGGCCCAGTCTTGTGTGGTTTTTCTGGGGGAGGTGGCAATAGAGAGCTGAAGTTACAACTCTCAGGCAGCCTGTTTAGGGGACAAGACTGTCACTTCACTATCTTCCTTCCTGTCTGGATTATCACACATCTATGGAGGGCATTCTCTGAACCAGCACTGTAAGTGTAAAGGGAATAAACACAGTCTCTGCTTTTACTTTTCTTAGGTTTTGTTTTTTTTTTTTTTTTTGAGACAGGGTCTCACTACTAGTTCAGGCTGGCCCTGAACTCAGCCTCCAACTCAGCAATCTTCCTGTCTCTGCTTCTTGAGTGCTGGGGTTATAGGCATGAGCCACCATGCCCAGCATTGTGGTATGTGATACTAATTGCTGGTGGGTATCAGTCACCACGCCCAACTTTGTTGTATGTGGTCACTGGGGATTGAACTCAGGCCTTTGTGCTTGCAAGGCAGGTGCCAGAACCACTGAGCTAAATCTCCGGCCCCTTTCTTTGAGACAGGGTCTTGCTACGTATTTTAGGCTGGCCTCAAACTCACTGTGTAGCCCAGGTTGGTCTTGAACTCACCGCAATCCTCCCACCTTAGCTTTCCAAATACTAGGATTACAGGCATATGTCACTATCCTTGGACACCAGTCTCTGCTATTGAGAACCTCCTCTAATAGCAGCATAGGTAGCTGCTATCACCTGGAAAAGATTATATGAAGTGGAAGAAAACAGACACTCATTATACATGTAGACCGCATATTACCCAATGTCATTATAGGAAGTGCCTGGAATAGCTGACTCCATGGAGACCAGAAGCATCCTATTCATGGTGAGGGGGACTAGGCCAACATTCATGCAAGAAGGTGGAGCCAGAGTGGGGGTGGGGTTAGGAAATTAATTTCTCCTTTTGTCATAGAAGGTATTGGGCCATCACAGGTAACAACTGCTGCTGGGCAGTAATGCTTAAGTTTCTGGATTGACTGTATCAGCTAATTGTGACACAGGCAATTACCAGAATAAAAACAACTCTTGATCTTTGCAAAATAGATCCAAAAGCCAACAACCTAGATCAGTGATGGAAAATCTTCTAGAGATTGAATGTCCAAACTGCAACTCCCAGCCCACTTATTTATTGCAAAGTGCCAACAATGAAAATTGAGGTTTTAGTTTAGAAAAAACAACTCATACATTAAAAGAAAAGGACAAGAACAGAGCTTTCAATGATACAAGCAGCTTGCTGCGGCACATGTGCAACAAGTTCACCTTCACTGTCCTAGATAATGAAATCTAGTCAATAGAAACATGTCCCAGAATCTAATTGATTTGTTTTAGAGAGCCAGGTGACCTTTCTATTTGCCCTGTAGTATTTCTATGGGTGCAGTAAGTAGAGTTTGCTACAGCACAAATTCTCTTTCAAGTGGCTGAGAGGAAATATGATTATCCATGACCACTGTGGTTAATGGATTTAGACTAGTTTGCTGAGCTTTTGGAGCAGAAATGGTGGTGTTGTATGTGACAAAATTAGATCTCAAGATCAGACATGAATCCACTATATCCAGGTTTTCATCTCTGCCAAGTTTCCTCCCACCTCCATACCAAGTATCGAACTCAGGACCTTGCACTTACCAGGCAGGTGTAGTACCACTAAAGTATATACCCGGCCCCATCCTCAAGGTTTTGAACCAGAACTAATCTTCTCTTCTTTAGTTGTGGGATGAGTTATTGGACCATTTCATGTGACAATGGCAGGTCAGAGGCAGACTTTAAACCTTTTCTGGTTTACTATTCCCTTGTGTGAACCATAGCTGGCAGAGTACACATGGAAAGGGGAGATATTATCCCTCCTGTCAATGAACCTCCTGAATACTCTGTGCTTACGTCATTTGGAGGGTGCTGAGTACCTCTTTAGAGATGTGTGATGTATTGTTGTGGCCCTAAAAAGAACACTCATTGATTGTTGTGGAAATGTAAGATGACATACAGTGCTGCTTTGGCAAAGTTTGCCGTTCTACAAAAGGTGAAACATAGCCATATGGCCTAGCAATTTCACTCCTAGATATAAACCCCCAGAGAAATAAAAACAGATGGCCACACAAAAACTTGTCCTTGAATGTTCCTAACAGTGTTAGTCATTGTATCAAAAAATATTAAATAACTCAAATTAAATAACCCAAATCACTTGATGAATGGAGAAACAAAGGTATCACATTCTTAAAATGAAGTACTAGTCAGTCATAGAAAGGAACGCAGCATAGGTAGCTGCTATCACCTGGAAAAGATTATATGAAGTGGAAGAAAACAGACACTCATTATACATGTAGACCGCATATTACCCAATGTCATTATAGGAAGTGCCTGGAATAGCTGACTCCATGGAGACCAGAAGCAGATTCAGGTTTTTTGTTTGTCTGTCTTTTAGTTTTTTGAGACAGGGTCTTGCTTTGTAGTTCAGGCTGGCCTTGAATGTAGCCCACTACATAGCCCAGGCAAGCCTCGAACTCACAGCAATCCTCCTGCCTCTGCCTCCTGAGTGCTGGGATTACAGGTGTGAGCCACCACTGGTATGTGGTACCAGGGATCAAACTCAGGATTTTGTGCTTGCAGGCAAATGCTAGAACCACTGAGCTAAATCCCTGGCCCAGATTCACAGTTTTGAGGAGATGAGGTTGGAGTGAAGGCGAGTTACTACTAATGATACAGGGCTTTAAGATTTTTTTTATCAGTACATTCACAGGATATAATGTTTACAACCCTCATGGGGAGTTGGTACATGTACTTGATACATCTGAATTATTTTCTCCATCCCCTTTCCCTCCTCCTTTTGATACAGATCTATATCCATACTTCCTATTACTTATCACTTTATATTTTTAGTTTCTTATATGATCTCTCATATATGAGTATGAGTATGGGCTATTTAAGCTTAGGTGTCTGATTTACGTCACTTAACAATACAATCTCAAATACATCCATTCTCCTACAAGTGACTCGAGTTTACCCTGATGGCAGAGTAGTATTTATGTCATCACGCTTATGGCAGAGTGACGAAAATGCTCTGGAATTAGGACTGAGAATGGCACATTTTTGTGAATAAAATAAAAATCACTGAATTGTACACTCGATTTTAAAAATGCATCAATTATTTAATTAGATTCCGAATAAGAAATTCAGAATGCCAATTTTCAAGGGTACATTCCATTTGTCAGAGGAAAAGGGATTGCGTGTAGCCCTAGAGGTGTGGAATAGTTTGATTTTTGGCAGTCTGCAAGTCCACCACTCTGTGATCAGTCTTGCCCAGCTTTGAAATCCGGTATCTCTCACTGTCAAAGATCTCTCCCTCCTGGTGTCTGACTTCCCCAATCCGCACCCCCCCACCCCCAGCTTCTTGAAGTAAGCATCAGTGAGGTGTTTGAGGTTTTTACATTGCTGCTTTTCGTTTTTGTGGAAGTGTCAATGACAGATTTCTGGTGTGCTCTACACAGAGGAACATGATTAAGGTTAAGAGGCCCAGCGACAAGTAGCAAGCCGCTGGCCAGCTGCTTCAGGAAAACCACTGTTGCCACTGTGGCGCCCAGTGAGGATGACCAAGATGGTCCCAGGTGAGCTCTATTTTCTCATGTGCTGACAGAAGGGCTTTTGACTGTGGAGCAACATCTTTAAGGGCACATCTCCAGCAGGCCAATACCTAGATATTTTGCGAAGCTTAGCAACCAGGTACCACCATTCTTGTCACCACCAATTGGTTTTGACAGTAGCAAGAACCTTCTTTTTCTCCTCAACCTTGGAGTTACCAGCTGAGCACTTCCTCTTGTACAAAGACTTTCTGTAATACAGAGCAGATCAGGAGTATCTACCAAGTCCTCCGACCAGGACAGGGTCTCAGGGGCAGTGGGGCTGCCTCTTTTTGGACTTCTTAACCTTCATATGACCTTTTTTTTTAAAGTTTTTTTTTGAGACAGTGTCTCACTTTGTGGTTCAGGCTGGCCCTGAGTTCTGCCTCAAACTCACATCACAGCAATCCTCCTGCCTCTGCCTACTGAGTGCTGGGGTTATAGGCGTGAGCCACCACGCCCAGCACTGTGGTATGTGGTACTGGTTGCTGCTGGGCATGAGTCTCCACGCCCAGTATGGTATGTGGTTACCAGGTATCGAACCCGGGTCCTTGCGCTTGCAAGACAGGCGCTGGAACTGTTGAGCTAAAGCCCCGGCCCCCATATGACTCTTTAACTGCAAGTGGCACCAGCCTTCTTGGCCTTGGGTTTCTTTAGTATCTGATTTCTCAGTTTTTTTGCCCACCACCTTTCAAAATGGGAAAGAGCTGTACATTCTAAAAGAGTAAATATTATGATGTACATATTAAGTCTCAGTTTTTAAAAAGTCATATCACGGTTATCCACGGAGTGCATACCTGCAATCTCAGCATTCAAGAGGCTGAGGCAGGAGGACTGCCTCCAGTCTGAGGCCTTTGGTTTTTTGAGACAGGAAAGCAAAACAAAAAAAAGGTCACACCTGAGAGTAGGAAACCAGAATAAACTCACTCACAGAGTGTTGAAAGTCCTGTTTGGTGTAACAGCCACCCAGAATCACTTCCTTTTTCTTCTCTTTATTAGTCAGAGTTCTCCAGAGAAACTATATATAAAAATGTATTTCCAGGAATAATCTCTCCCCATATAATGTTACATGTCCATACATATATGAAGAGATTATGACCTTATCCAATTATGGAGACTGAGGTGTCTCATGATACAACTATCTGCAAACTGGAGACCTAGGAAAGCCAGTGACCAGTTCAGAGCCAGTGAACCGGTAGCTTCTAAACTAGTGTGAAGACCTGAGTGTTAGAAGCACTGAAAGCAGAAGGTCATTGTCTCAGCTCTAGCAGCCAGGCCAAGTTCATCCAACCCCTTCTTTAACCTCTCAATAGATTGGATGGTTCCCATACATAATGGGAAGGGCCATCAGCTTTACAGTGTTTGCAAATTCAAATGATAACCTCTCCCGGAGATACACTCTTACATATACTCAATCAAGACATACAGTTCTTGCAGAAGTACAGAAGTATTTATTTTAAAGTAGATCTGGAGGACTTACTCCTTCAGGTGAGGAGGGTGTAGTGCCACAAAGGGATCTTCATGGAATATGAGTTTGGATACAATTTTATGCACCCAAGAGCTACTCTTGTCTGGAGAGTTGGGACAATTATAGACTCATCAACATCTTACTTCGAAGTTACTTAGGAACTGCAAAATTTATCATGTAAAAATCTTACAAAAGCTAAGTTTTTAATTTAAACTAGGTACCAGCCCAAGGTAGGAGAATCTTTAAGGAATACCTACTTTCTTAGTATCAATGCGTTGCAAGTTATGGCAGCCAAGGACGTTGTAGGCCTTGTTTTGGATCTAGACAGCCAAGCATCAGGACAGTGCTAGGTGCATAACCTTAAAAATATAATTGCACTCTTGTGAGATAGCTTTAGGTTTCAGACGTAAGAAATGATTATAAATGTTATTGTACATGGATGTCTTTATTTCTTTACTTAACTGGGTAATGCATGCTATTTTGGACCGCCTCTTATCCCTCTGGTCTAGCTGCCTAATACCGGGACAGAATGGGAAGGAGAGCTTTTCAATGAGCCAGCAAGGGGAGTGCGCCCCAGGGACCCGGCCAGGTTGTGGGGGTGTAGGACTCCGATTACAGCCTGAGCCTGGCGAATATCAGCTGGCAGGCGAGTGACAAAGGAAAGCACGAGCATTTCTGGAAGTCCGTAGGGTCCACTGCGACCTTACCCTCCAGCTTCTCCAACTTCCCAGTTCCCAGTCCCTCACCTGCTCTCTCTGTTTCCTGAGTCGCACCGGAAGTGACATCAGGACGCGGCGGGGAGACGCTGGGGACTCTTCCGGCGTGGAGGCCGTGCTGTGGGAGTGGGTGTGGAGAGAAGCCCCTCGCTGGGTATTTTCGCTTGGCTGGGCTGTTCAAGTGTGGCGTGCGGAGGAGGCCCAAGCCAGACGGCGAGGAGGTGGGACGTGGGGAAGCGGTTGGTGTGTGTGTATGCGTTTTCGGGAGGGAGCTTTGGGCATTGTCAGCCGGTTTGCCTTTAGGCTACGGGGGTTCAGGCCTTGTAGAGCTCGATAGCGGCGGGCAAGAGCTGGTGTCCGGTTGGGTGCGTAATGGGGACTGACTCTCAGGAGTGACCCCAGGGTTAAAGTTGAGAGGCGGAGGAAAGCGGGGTTCCAACTGCCTGGTAGTCGTGTGCGGTGTTAGTGGCCTGGACACGGTCCAACCTTGCCAGTGACTGCTGCGGCTCACCCCTTGCTGCATGCCTCACTATCCTTTTGAAAAATGAGGGAAGAGCTCGAGTGCCCCAACTGTGACTGGGGTAGAGAAGTAGAGGGTGGCAGGGAAGTTGTACTTGGCAGGGAACAGCCTCTGTCTGCTGAATCCCGGGAGCTTCTACTTGATTCTGTCCTGCCCCACGTGCCCAGTTCTTAGTGTATTATTGGCACCTGTGTGTTGTTGCATGTATTAGTAATTGACGTGTTGATTAGCTAAGATATTTTGCTCTTAACAGGTTCCTCCTGTGGTTACAGGCACGGAACTGGCGACCCAGAACGTTTTTCCTTCTCTTCACTAGCCACAGACCAAGCTAATTTAGATCTGCCTTCCCTCGTAGGTCGTGCTTCCTACAAGGTATAAATGACCAGTCTTGAAAAATTTTATACTCAACTCAGGTGGCTGCTACTTTTTTCTTTTCTTTTCTTTTTAATTAGTGAGTACCAGATAATTTGTACTGGCACAAAGTAGCTGTTGTTGGTTTCTTTGTGTGAAGTAAAAGCGCTTGCAAAGAAAACAATTTTCGACTAATTTTTTTATTTTTGGTGGAGTCTCTGTGGGGGGTAGGGCTGGGGAACAACAAAAGTGTCCAATTTTTTTGATGTGTAAGGTAAAGATGTGTTTTACTTTAGGACTAAACATACCCCTGCATGCACATGACAAGGGAAAGTTCACATGTTCTTTCTCCATTTTCAGCTTCATCAAAAGCAAAAAATACTGATAGCTTTTAATAAAGCCAAATATACTATCCATTTTATGACTTACTGTGTCAAATGCACAGCAGAAGTAGCTGCATTTGTCCCCTACAGAACCATACATAAAAATCTTAATGATAATAACTTAGAACTGGAAGTAACTATGTATCAGCAGAATGGAAAATACAGTGAGACAATGTGTAGAATACAGCACAGACTGTAGCAACAGGGTTGTACAGATGTATAATTGAGTGAGGGAAGTCAAATACTTTTAAGAGAATCTATGATTCCATTTATATGATGTTAAAAGGCAAGCTAAACATATCTTTCGTAATAAATGTTAGAGTAATGAATATCGTAGGGGAAATGATGGAGCCTTCTGGAGTGTTGGAAATATTTTGTCTTGAGGTGTAGATTGTATGGATGAATTAACAGGCAAAAAGTCCTGGGCCTATGCCCCTGAAATATGTGGACTTTATATGTCATGACTTGATAAAAAAGGCGAAAGCTCCCTTAGAGTATTGGTATTGCTGAACCCAGTTGGTGGTACTTGACTTCCTGTTTTGTGTAAAAATAGGAATTTTCTTTGTAGAATAAACCTACTTGATGCGTTTTGAGTAAAGCATTAATAAGGATTTGAGGGTTTTAAAATTTTTATTTATTTATTTTTTTGAGACACAGCCTCATCATGTAGTCCAGGCTGACCTCTGAACTGACAGTGATTTTCCTGCCCCTGCCACCTGAGTGCAGGGATTACTGGTGTGCACCACTACCCCTGGCTTCTTGGATGATTTTTATTCTTTTTTTTAGGTTTTTTTTTTTTTTTTTAGACAGGGTCTCGCTTTGTAGTTCAGGCTGGCCCCGAGCTCAGCCTCAACCTCACATCACAGCAATCCTTCTGCCTCTGCCTCCCGAATGCTGGGATTACAGGCATGAGCCACCACGCCCAGCACAGTTGTATGTGATACTGGTTGCTGCTGGGCGTGAGTCTCCACACCCAGTATTGTATGTGGTTGCTGGGGAATCGAACCCAGGCCCTTGTACTTGGAAGACAGGTACCAGAACCACTGAGCTAACTCCTCGGCCCATGATTTTTATTCTTTTTTTTTTTTTTTTTTTTTTGAGACAGGGTCTCGCTTTGTGGTTCAGGCTGGCCCTGAGCTCAGCCTCCAACTCACATCACAATCCTCCTGCCTCTGCCTCCCAGAGTGCTGGGATTACAGGCGTGAGCCACCACGCCCGGCACTGTGGTATGTGGTACTGGTTGCTGCTGGGTGTGGGTCTCCACACCCAGTATTGTTATGTGGTTACCGGGGAATCGAACCCAGGCCCTTGCGCTTGCAAGACAGGCGCCGGAACCACTGAGCTAACTCCCCAGCCCCTCATGATTTTTATTCTTAACTACAGCTTTTTCTTCATCTAAAACAAGCATTAGAGTAAGAGTGTGATGGAATATACATAATGCAGGATCGAACTCAAGACCTTGTGCTTGCCAGGCACACACTGGAACCACTGAGCTAAATCCCTGGCCTGCAGTTGATTTTTCTTGATGAATCAGATAGTCTATGATTTTACTAATTCATTTAGTCTAGTATCATTTTTCTATGTGTGCATTCTTTAGGATTTTCTACACAAAATCATGTTGCAAAGATAGCTTTACTTTCCTAATATTAATTCTTTTTCTTATTTTATTGTATTGGGTTGGACCTCCAGTGTAAGTTGAGTAAAAGCGGTAAGAGCGGACACCCTTAACCCCAGTGTTTTGGGGAGAGAGTTTATTTCATTATTAAGTATGTTAGTTGTAATTATTTTGTAGATGCTGAGCCTTTCACTAATTTAGTATCATGAATGAGTATTGAATTTTAAAAATTGCCTTCCTGCATTTACTGATATAATCATGCATGATTTCCTGTTATTCTGTAATATGTAGTAGAGACTTTAAATGTTTTGAGATAGTTATAGATTTGCATGCGGTTGTAAGAAATAGTACAAAAGGATTACATATGTACTAATGTGGTTCCCCCATTGGTAATGTCTTATAAAACTAAAATACATTACCACCAGTAGGATATTAACATTGCTGTAGTCAAGATGCATCACATTTTCATCACCACAGAGATCCCTTCTTCCATATGTGTGTGTGTGTGTGTATATGTATATGTATGTGTGTGTGTATATATATATATATATATTTTTTTTTTTTTCCTTTTGCTTTTCTGAGACAGTCTCATTATATACAGCTCAAACTGGCCTTAAATTCACTACATAGGCCAGGCTGGGTGCCTCGAACCTGTAGCAATCCTGCCTCAGCCTTCTGAGTGCTGGGATTGCAGGGATGCACCACCACACCCAGCTTTCTGGACTATTAGAGTAATGCTTGTTTCCCTCCTCTCAAGACCTCCTTCACTGCTGGAACCGTGGATCTGCTCTTCATTTCCATAACTGTCATTTCAAAAATGTTACACAAGTATAATCATATAGAATGTAACCTTTGTAGATTGGCTTTTTACTTTTCCCTCTCCTAGTGTGAATATACTAGTTTGTAATTGTTTACTTAAGGTCTCCAGTTTGTGGCTATTATGCATAAACCTAATATAAAATTTGTGCCCAGGTTTTTGTGTGTACTTGTCTTCCTTTGAGTTAAATTACCAGAGGAATAGTTTCTGGGTCATATAATAGATTCATGTTTAGATTTTACTGGAATAGGGGATCGAAGTCAGAACCTTGTGCTTGCAAGGTTGGTGTGGTGCCACTGAGTTGAATCCCTAGCCCTATGTTTAGATTTTTTTTTTTTTGAGACAGGCTTTCTCACTTTGCAGTTCAGGCTGGCCCTGCGCTCACTATGTAGCCAAGGCAAGCCTGGAACTCACAGCAATCCTCTTGCCTCTGCCTCCTGAGTGCTGGCATTACAGGTGTGAGCTACCATGCCTAGCATTGTGGTATGTGGTACTGATTGTTGGTGGGCGTGAGTTACCATGCCCTGCATTGTTGTATGTGGTCACCAGGGATTGGACTCAGGACCTTGCGTTTGCAAGGCAGGCACCAGAAACTGAGCTAAATCACCAGCCTCCTTTTTAGATGTTTTATAAACTGCCAGTTTGTTTTCCAGACTGCCTGCATCTACATCCTCTCTCAGCAGTTATGATTAATTCAGCATTTTCACATTTTTGTTAGCACTTGATGGTTTAGCCTTGTGTTTTCTTTTTTTTTCCCTAAACTATATCCTTAGCCCCCTGTGTTAGCCATTTTGAAAAGTATATAATGTGGTTTTAATAATTGGAGATCCTGGGCCAGGGATTTGGCTCAGTGGCAACGCCTCCTGCCTTGCAAGCACAAGGTCATGAGTTTGATCCTTCATACAGCAGGCAAGAAAAAACAAATTACAGCTCCCTAATAGTAAATGATATTGAATTTTTAAAATTTCTTTACTTGGGGCCAGGGATTTAGCTCAGTGGCATCATGCCAACTTTGGAAACACAGGGCCTGAGTTCAATCCCAGGTGCTGCTCCCCCCAAATGTGTTGTTACTCATACATCATTTTAGATGAAATGGCTTTTCATGTATGTTGCCTATTTTCTGATTGGTTGGTTGGTTTTTTTCCTCTGTTAAGTTTTGAGAGTCCTGTGTGTATTCTACATACTAGTTCTTTGCTTTTGTCAAGTATGTGGTTTGGAGACATTTACTACCAATCATTTTTATTTTTTGGAGACAGTTCTTGCTTTGTAGTTCAGGGTGGCCCTGAGCTCACTGTGTAGCCTAGGTGAGCCTCAAACTCACAGCAGTCCTCCTGCCTCTGCCTCCCGAGTGCTGGGATTACAGGCATGAGCCACCAAACCTGGCATTGTGGTATGTGGTACTGATTGCTGGTGGGCATGAGTCAACATCCCTGGCATTGTTGAATGTGCTTATCAGGAATTGAATTGGGACCTTACCCTTCCAAGGTAGATGCCAGAACCACTGAGCTAAATCCCTGGCCCCTAATCTTTTTATTCTTTTAATAAATCTTTGGGAGAATAAAAGTTTTTAATTTTCTGTAAGTACAATTGGTCATTTTTTTTCTTTTTGTAAATTAACTTTTTGTTGAACATGCATTCTTGCCCTAGCTTCCTTAGTTGCTGAGTTTACAGGTGTTTACCACTATGCCAGCCTCCAATTTCAAATTTAATTCTGTTGTGGACAGAGTACACTCTGTGATTTTGGTCCTTTGAGATTTATTCACTTTTTTTTTTTTAAATTTTTTTTTAGGTTTTTTGAGACAGAGTCTCACTTTGTGGTTCAGGCTGGCCCTGAGCTCAGCCTGAAACTCACATCACAGCAGTCCTCCTGCCTCTGCCTCCCTAGTGCTGGGATTACAGGTGTGAGACACCATGCCCGGCACTGTGGTATGTGGTGCTGATTGCTGCTCCACGCCCAGTATGGTATGTGGTTACTGGTGATCGAACCCGGGCCCTAGCGCTTGCAAGACAGGCGCCAGAACCACTGAGCTAACTCCCCAGCCCTATTTATTCACTCTTTAAGGGCCACTGTATGTTGGTGAATGTTCTGTAGTTGTTAGGTATCATGTTCTATTGTATCTTAAGTTCATTTTTTAAAATTTTTGGTTCAGAATCTATTGCTAACATTATTTATTGCTCACATATTGTCTTTGAAAGTATTGAACTGCATCCTCAGTCATTTCTGTTATTTATGAAACAGGATCTTGCTAATTACCCAGGCTGATATTGAACTTGTGATCCTCCTGCCCCAGCTACCATGTCCAGTTGGCCATTATTACTTTTAATTCAGGTTAAAGCATCCCAAAATTTTGTATTATTAAGTAATAATGCTTATTAATATGTGCATTCATTAGAAAAGATTTTTTTTTTGAGACAGAGTCTTGCCTTGTAGTTCAGGTTGGCCCTGAGCTCAGCCTGGAAGTCACAGCAGTCCTCCTGCCTCTGCCATCCCAGCACTTGGGAGGCAGAGGCAGGAGGATTGCTGTGAGTTTGAGGCAAGCTTGGGCTACATAATGAGTTCCTGGCCAGCCTGAATTACAAAGTGAGACCCTGTTTAAAAAAAAAAAGTATATATGATTAAAGAACACTGGTATGAAATCTGATGTAATATTTTCTTAGTTTAAGTATAGATGTCTCTGTTCTTCAAGGTGCCCTCTGTGGTTTCCCCTTTTCACGGTGACCTCACATCTAAAACATGGCTACGGATTGGCTGGGCAGCATTGTATCCATCAACTGTGGAGACAGCTTGGGTGTCTACCAAGGAAGAGTGTCTGCAGTGGATCAGATCAGCCAGACCATTTCGCTCACCCGGCCTTTCCACAATGGAGTGAAGTGTCTAGTGCCTGAAGTCACCTTCAGGTGAGAGTCCAGACTCTTCTAAATCAAGCCTGCTAGTCATTGATGCTTGAACCCAGGTCTGATTCTTTGCAGTGAGGCTGCTTTTGAGTATAGTCTTGTCAAGTGAGAGATTTTTCAGACTTTAATCTTAAACCAGGGTAGCAGAGACCTTGTGTTATAATTAGCTTTTAGCTGATAACTCAGGGTTTGTGAAATCTATTTTCATTTTGTGGTACTGGGAATTGAACCTAGGATGCTTTACTAAGCCATGCATTTATAAGAGAACTTTTTTGTTGTTTTGTTTTGGTACCAGGGAATTGAACTCAGGATCTTGCACTTGCCAAGCAGGTGCTGTGCCTCTGAGCTACCTCCCCAGCACCCCCTGGCTCATTTAAACATTTTTGAAGATAGAATCTTGCTGATTGGACAGAGTTGGCCTTGAACTTTGAAGAACCTTCTTCAGATAGCTGGGATTACAGGCATGCACTACCACACTCTACTCTGAACCTATTTTTACCTCTTGGTTTTTTTTGTTACCAGGGATTGAACTCAAGACCTTGTGCTCATGAGGCAGGCGCCTGAGCCACTGAGCTAAATCCCTGGCCCTTTTTTGGTACGAAGGATTGAACTCAGAGTCTTGCACTTGCCAAGAAGGTGTGGTGCCACCTATTTTTACCTCTCTCAAGCATGCACTCTTACAGGATTTAAGTTTAGCATAAGCTTTCACCTATAGATTTCATTTTCTTGCTCAGTTATGTTTTATTTGTGCTTTTACACATTGAAAGTCCTTATGTTTTCACCTGTATAAATGTGTCTCTCTTTGTATATTTGTATATTTTATAATTTATGCCTAGAAACACACTGTAGCCAGTAACTAAAGTCCTTAGTTCAAAGAATCTTTTTCTTAGCATCAATTGATCTCAAATTCTCCCTTTTTTGGGGAAGGGTTTAGAACTCAGGAGGCTCTACCAGTGAACTGTGTTATTATTTTCCCAGCCCTTTTTAATTTTTCAGACAGCATCTCATGGTGGTGTCCATGGTAGGCCTGAGTTTTCAATCCACCTGCCTGAGTGTAATTATGATTACAAGTGTATGTCAGTGCATTTGGCAGACAGCCTCCCATTCCAGCATGTGTAAAGAAAGGCCGTCAAGTGGGAGCTGCTTTGCTTGTTCTGAGCAGTTCCCTTCCTGTGCACACCCAACAGCACCATTCTGTGGGTGTACTCAGTCTTATTCCTGAATACTTTGCAGTCTGTATGGTTGTATTTCTGCTGTTTATGGGTGCTTTAAGTGATGTCCTTGTCTATCTCCTTTGATGCCTCCTCTGTCTTGTTTCTTAAGTCTTTGTATTTCCCTTTTGCATACTGACATTCTCAGGCCTCCCTCATGAAAACCCCCTCCCCCTTCTTGCTTTTGTACTAGGTATGGCTGACTCTGTCATTTCTCTTATCTTTGGGCCCACACTTCCTGTCAGACCAAAACAGTGCCTTCACCCTTTTGTGGCTTCATTGTCTAGTCTTTCCTTTATCTTTTTTCTAACTTTGTTATCTTTTTGAATTAGTTCAATTTCATGGGTACTTTCCTATAAATTAATGTGACCTTACATTTTTATCTTCAGTTTAGGCTTATTATCTGAATTCTGTGTGCTTTTATTTTCTAGTGGTAATATCCAGTTAGATATTCTACAAGATGTCTTAAATTCAAGGTTTTCAGACTTCTTTTTTCAGAGGTCTACCTGTTACTGGTGACTTTATTCATGTTTGGAATTTAGGAATCATAATAAACTCTTCTTTCTCTTTAATGTTCATTTCAGTTAATCACCACATCCTGTTTATTCAGGATATCTCTTGGCCCATCCCTTTTCTCTTTGCATTGTCCTTGGTCTGGTTTGTTTTTTCTTCTTTCCTGGGCTCCTGAATTTTGCCACCTGCTTCTAGTTTCTCCACCTTACCTATTAACACAAGAAAAATCCATCATGCCCCAGATCTGCCCCTTGTTACCTCTAAACCTTCACTTCCTGATGGCCCCTTCACAATGCCATAACATTTCCACTTCCTCATATTTTTATATTTTTCCAGTCTCGGAGCCTCTGTCTATAATTGCCCTTCTCTTTGATATCTTCCACTTGGTCAGTTCTTGTCCTCCTCAGCCCCAGTTTAGACTTAGCTTATGTGTTGAGTCTACAAAACTAGTTTAGGTATTTTAGATTCTCTGGGACCTTGTGCTCACATCTCTGTGGCATTGAACACTTGATTATGTACTTGTCTGTTCCACTAACTAGACTGTGAGTTTCTTGAGAACATATACAGATTTTTTTAAAAATTAAAATCGTTATTGGTACATTACATATACACATCATGATTGCACACATATACTGATTTTTATCTCTATATATCCTGTTCTTAGCACAGGGCTTTTCCCCGAGATCATGTATTCTCTTTATGTTTATTGACTTCTCAGTAGTGATTCTGGAAGTTTAAAGTGGTAATGTAGTTTTGTTATAACAGTAGTCTCTTTAAGACCATGCTAGGTGAGTTGAATGTTAATGACTAATCCCTCTCTTTAAGTGCCCCACCACCAATCCTAGTTTTTTGTCTCTTATAAGTCACCAAAGTGCAGTTCTGCAAAGGAGTAGCTGTTTTGCTGTTAATCCCAGTTCCATCTTTTTCATTATTACAATTTTAAACTTGGACTCTTGTGTATTTCAGGGCAGGTGACATCACAGAACTAAAAATACTGGAGATACCAGGTCCTGGAGACAACCACCATTTTGGAGATCTTCATCAAACAGAATTAGGTCCTTCTGCTATTGGGTACCAAGTGGGTATCAATCAGAATGGCACAGGCAAGTTGGTCAAGAAGCCGACTTCTTCCAGCAGTGCCCCTCAGAACATCCCTAAGAGGACAGATGTGAAGAGCCAGGATGTTGCCATTTCTCCCCAGCAGCAGCAGTGCTCCAAGAGCTATGTGGACAGGCACATGGAGCCCTTGAGTCAGTCCAAAAGCTTCCGTCGTCGTCATAACTCCTGTAAGTAGTCAAAGTGCTGTTTCAGGGCTGTGAGCTCTTAGCCAGTGTTGCTCTTCATGTGTAGCCTTTATTACTCTAATAAAAGTATTGCTGGCAGAGCTTCACAGGAACATAACATGGTTTTCTCATTCCAGTGCTAGGCCCTGAAGACGTCAGGGAAAGGAAGTAAGCTGTTAAAGATGCACGCAAGCTTTCTGCCCACTCCCCTCACTTTCCTTCAGGAAAGTCCATGATCTGTGCAGAACTCATTGAAACACAGTAGACTATTTTACAAAAAAACAATCTGATTCTGTTACTTTGAGTAGTGACAAAGCACTTATGCCAGGTTTGAATTTTCAGAAAAGGTCCTATTATGAGTTATAGGGGTCTCATTTCCTCTTAGGTTCAAATGCAAGGAAACTGGCTTTCATGAGACCTTGTAGGTAGCCCAGGAAATAATATTGTTTGAGCCATTGCTCTAGAGAGGGAGGAAGGGGCATCTGCTTCCTGTGTCCATGCTCTCCAATGAGAAATAGATTCACTGAGTTGCTGCTCCTCTCTGAACATTTCCTGGGCAGGGGTGAGTATATTGAGTACCCAGCGGTGCCAAGGCACCAGTGGACCAGCAGGTCTCAGTTATTGTCCAGACATGCAGAATAATTGCTAGCTAGCAGAAGTCTGCACTGGGCTTGACCAGATTACGTGACATTGCTTGGCTCACTTGAAGGCTGAGCTGCATTAGATAATAATAGATTCCTTCCAGGCCATGTAATATTCTTGGTATCATTAATATACCAGTGGGAACTTTGAAATTCCTTTTTCTACCTAGATTATTTCTTTTTTCACATCTGCTGAATGTGGCTTTTGAGGAATTTTTTCCACTTTAAAGTTCTTATTGAAAAAAGGAAGAGGAAAGCTGTAGCCCATTTATCCATACAGAATTGCATTTGGAACACAGGGATTAATCTTGTGTAGGTGGATTACTTTTTAAGTGAAATAAATCAGGCACATGTTTAAATACTGCATTGTTTTTCTGGTTTAAGAAACCAGAAGTGCAGATAAGGACGAAAATGTATAATAAGTATTGGGAAGTAGGAGGAAAATGTTCAAATGAGAAAGGAAACAAGGGGGAGGGGAGAAAGGAAGGAAAGGCGGGACAAGGAAAAAAAGAATAAAATACTCCCACAAACAGTGGAGAAGGCTTCCTTTTTTCCGCACAGCTCCTTCAGCATGTTACTGGTTGATTTCTTGATAGCAGCCATTCTTTGTGGAAAGAGATGGAATCTGAGCATTCTCCCCCAACACCACCAGGAATTGAACTCAGGACCTGTACTTAGTAGGCAGGTGCAGTGCCACTGAACTACATTCCTGGCTCACAGCAGTGGTTTTATTTAATATATTTTTTTGGTACTGGAGATTAAACTCAAGACTTTTTTTTTTTTTAGGTTTTTTGAGACAGGGTCTCGCTTTGTGGTTCAGGCTGGCCCTGAGCTCAGCCTCCAACTCACATCACAGCAATCCTCCTGCCTCTTCCTCCCGAGTGCTGGGATTACAGGCGTGAGCCACCACGCCCGGCACTGTGGTATGTGGTACTGGTTGCTGCTGGGTGTGGGTCTCCACACCCAGTATTGTTATGTGGTTACCGGGGAATCGAACCCGGGTCCTTGCACTTGCAAGACAGGCGCCGGAACCATTGAGCTAACTCCCCAGCCCTAAACTCAAGGCTTTGCACTTGGGAGGCAGGTTGGTTGCCACTGAGCTAAATCTCTGTCCCTTTAGCATTGTTTAATTAGCATCTCTTGTTGACCAGTGATGTCGAACATTTTTTCATATATTTATTTGCTGTTTCTACTTCATCTGAGAAGTGTATTTATTTCAGATGTCTATTTTTGCAGTAGATTGTTAAGTTTCAAGGGGTCTGATTTTTTTTTTAAATTCTTTATAATAGTAGCCTTTTGTCTGAGAAGCAGCTAGCAAAATTTTTTTTCTTACACTGTGGATTGTCTCTTCACTTTGTTGGTGGTTTCTCTTGGTTTTCAAAAGCTTTTTGGTAAGAGGAGATCCCCATTGTTGATTCTTGGTGATAGTTCCTGTGTGATTGGGGTTTTGTTCATAAAGTCTTTGCCTGTACCACTATCTTTCAGAGTTCTACCTATTCTGACTTCCAAAAGATTGTTTCTGTTTTAATATTTAGATCTTTACCCATTTTGATTTTAGTTTAGTGCATGGTAAAGGATATGAGTCTAATTTCAATCTTTAGCATGTGGAAAGCCACTTTTTCCAGTACCAGTTATTAAAGATGTTTGGCTCCTTTGTCAAAGATAAGTCAGCTGAGTATCTCTACAGGTGTTTCTGTGTCTTCCAACTTTTTCTACCAATCCTCAACTGTTTTTTTTTTTTCTCCAGTACCATGCTATTTTTATCACTGTAGCTTTGCAATATAATTTCAAGTCGGGGATTGTGATACCCCTTGCCTTGCCTTTGTAGCCCAGAATTGCCTTTGCTATTCTAGGTCTCTTCTGGTTCCAAATTAATTCTAGAATTCTTTTTCTGTTTCTCTGAGATATGTTGTTAGAATTTTTTTTTTTTTTTGAGACAGGGTCTCGCTTTATAAGTTCAGGCTGGCCCTGAGCTTAGCCTTCAACTCACAGCAATCTTCCTGCCTCTGCCTCCCAAATGTTGGGATTACAGGCATGAGCCACCACACCCGGTGGCACATGGTATATATTTCTGATTGCTTGGTGGGTATAAGTCTCCATGCCTAGCATTGTTGTATGTGGTTTCCAGGAATTGAATTTGGACCCTTGCGCTTACAAGGCAGGTGCCGGAACCACTGAGCTAAATCCCTTATCTCGTTTGTTAGAATTTGGATTAGAATTGTATTAAACCTATATAACAGTTTTACAGGTTTTTCACTATTGGTTCTTTCTACCCAAGAACAGGGATGTCTTTCCATTTTTGATATCCTCTTTGATCTTTTTTAGAGTATTGTAGTTTTTAGCATAGAGGTCTTTTACTTCCTTCATTAGATTGATTCCCAGATATTTCATTTTTTTGAGTGCTTTTGTGAAAAGTGTTGTTTCCCTGATTTCTGTCTTAGTGAGTTTGTTATTTGTATAGAGGAAAGCTATTGATTTTTGGGTATTGACTTTGCAGGCAGCTATGGTCCTGAATTTGGCTATTAAATCTAAAAGTCTTACGGTGGAGTTTTTGAGATCTTCTGTGTAGAATATATCATCTACAAATAATAATTCAACTTCATCCTTTCCTATCTTTTGTCTGATTGCTCTGGCTATATTGAATAAGTGTGGACATTTGTTCCTTGTTTCTGATTTTAGAATGAAAGCTTTCAGTTTTTGTCCATTTAGTATTATGTTTGCTGTGCGTTTGTCATAGGTGGCCTTTTTTTTTTGAGACAGGGTCTGGCTTTGTAGTTCAGGCTGGCCCTGAGCTCAGCCTCAAACTCACATCACAGCAATCCTCCTACCTCTGCCTCCCGAATGCTGGGATTACAGGCGTGAGCCACCACGCCCGGCACTGTGGTATGTGGTACTGGTTGCTGCTGGGCATGAGTCTCCATGCGCAGTATTGTATGTGGTTACCGGGGGATTGAACCCAAGCCCTTGCGCTTGTAAGACAGGCACCGG
>PVIR01000579.1:44964-143346 GCA_004026965.1 Petromus typicus
ATACTGGGCGTGGAGACCCACACCCAGCAGCAACCAGTACCACATACCACAGTGCCGGGCGTGGTGGCTCACGCCTGTAATCCCAGCACTCGGGAGGCAGAGGCAGGAGGATTGCTGTGATGTGAGTTGGAGGCTGAGCTCAGGGCCAGCCTGAACCACAAAGCGAGACCCTGTCTCAAAAAACCTAAAAAAAAAAAAAGACAGGCACCGGAACCACTGAGCTAACTCCCTGGCCCTGTCATACGTGGCTTTTATCAGAGTGAGATAAAGCCCATCTATTCCAATGTTTTGTAGGGTTTTTCATATGAATGATTGTTGGACTTTTCAAATGCTTTTTCTGCATCTACTGAAATAATCATATGCTTTTTGTTCTTCATTCTGTAAATACGGCATATTACATTTATTGATTTGCATATGTTGAATCATCCCTACATCCTTGGGATGAATCCTACTTGGTCATGATGATTTTCTGCATTCTTGATGACTTGCTACATTTTTTTTTCTAGTATCTTATTGAGAATTTTTGTGTCTTTGTTCATTTGAGAGACGGGCCAATAGTTCTTCTCCTTTTTGGTTGGATCCTTCTCTGGTTTACATATCAGGGTAATGCCTGCTTCCAAGAATGAGTTTCACAGTATTGCTACCCTTTCAATTTTATTCAGGGTAATGCCTGCTTCCAAGAATGAGTTTCACAGTATTGCTACCCTTTCAATTTTATTCAAGAGTTTGAGAAATAGTGCATTAGGTCTTCTCAAAATTTCTTGTAGAATTCAGCAGTGAATCTGTCAAGGCCTGGATTTTCTTTGAGACAGGGTCTCACTGTGCAATTCAAGCTGGCCTTGAACTCACTGTGTAGCCTAGGGTGGCCTTGAACTCAGGATAATCCTCCTGCCTCAGCCTCTCAAGTGCTGAAATGAGAGGCATAAGCCATCATGCCTAGCCTAAGGTTTTCGTTATTGTTAGGTTTTTAATTATATCTTCAATTTTGTTGACTGATACTAGTTTATTTAGGATTTTTATCTTCTTGATTCAGCTTTGGTAATTCATATTATTTATGTAACTCCTTTTCGTCTGTTTTCCATCTTATTAGAGTACAGGTTCTTCAAGTAAGTATATATGACCTGGATTTCTGCAGGATCTGTCCTGATTCCACCCTTTTCATTCCTAATTGCATGAATCTGATTCTTTTCTTTTTTTTTTTTTTTAATAAAGTTGGCTAAGGGTTTGTTCATTTTATTTAATCTTTCAAAGAATCAGCTCTTTAATTCATTGATTGTTTGTATTATTCTTACTCTCCATTACATTAATTTCTGCTCTGATCTTTATTTCCTCTCTCATATGAGCTTTGAGATTGACTTGCTCTTTTTATAGAAGCTTGAGGTTTAACATCAGGTTGTTACATTGAGTTTGCTCTGTTTTTCCTTTCTTGTCTTTTCCTTCCTTCTTTGCTCTGTTTTTCTGATATGGGAATTCATCACTATAAATTTGCCTTGTAGAGCTGCTTTCATTGTGTTCCATAAGTTCTGGTATGTTGTATTAGTGTTTAATTGTCAGTATTCTTTAATTTCTTCTTTGATTTCATCTGTGACCCATTGGTTGTTCAGGAAGATATTACTTAATTTTATAAACTTTATAAAGTTTTTGTGGTTTCATTGCACTATGATCTGATAAAATGCATGGGATTTTAATTCCTTTGTATTTATTTAAGGATGTTCTATGAACTAGTATATGATCTATTTTGGAGCATGTTCCATGTGCAGCTGAGAAGGATATATATCCTGATCTTGTGGGGTAGAACATTCTTTTTTTTTTTTTTTTAGGTTTTTTGAGACAGGGTCTCGCTTTGTAGTTCAGGCTGGCCCTGAGCTCAGCGTCAAACTCACATCACAGCAATCCTCCTGCTTCTGCCCCCCGAGTGCTGGGACTACAGGCATGAGCCACCACATCCAGCACTGTGGAATGTGGTGCTGATTGCTGCTGGGTATGAATCTCCACGCCAAGTATGGTATGTGGTTACCGAGGGTTGAACCCTGGTCCTTGCGCTTGCAAGACAGGTGCTGGAACCACTGAGCTAAACCCCCGGCCCTGGAACATTCTGTGGACATCTAAGCCCATTTGTTCAAAAGTTTGGTTGAGTTCTAATATGTCTTTGTTGATTTTTTTGTGTAGTTTATCTGTTTTTGATGGAATGTTGAGTACCCCGTTACAGTTGTATTAGTGCTTATTTGATTTTTCATGTCCATTAATATTTGCTTTATATAGTTTTTTATACTGATATTTGGTGCATATATATTTATGATTATTAATCTCTTCCTTTCTGATTGTTCTCTTTACAAGGATATAGGGACCTTCCTTCTCCTTCAGATCAGTCTTGATTTGAAATCCACTTTGTTTACAAATAGATTAGCAACTTTTTTTCCAGGTTCCTGTGGAATTGAATATTGTTTTTCATCCTTTGACTTTAGTCTATAAATTTCATTTAAAAGTATATGTGTTTGTTGTATGCAGCATATTGTTGGATCTTTCCTCTGGGCCCATTCTACCAGTCTTTTTTTTTTTTTATTGGTGAGTCGAGAACATTTACATTGCTGGTATAGAAGATATGTATTAACTTAATCTTTGTCATGTTATTTTCTTGTTGCTTGTTCCCCTTTTTACCTCCTGTGATAATTGCTTTCCTTGACTGGTAGGTGTGTTCTGTTAGAGTTCATGGAGTTGCAGTCTTGGTATCTCTTTCTAGAATATCCTTAAGAATACTTTAGAGGGCCGGGGATATAGCTCAGTGGTTCCAGCGCCTGTCTTGCAAGTGCAAGGGCCTGGGTTCGATCCCCCGGTAACCACATAACAATACTGGGTGTGGAGACTCACCCCAGCAGCAACTAGTACCACATACCACAGGGCTGGGTGTGGTGGCTCATGCCTGTAATACCAGCACTCAGGAGGCAGAGGCAGGAGGATTGCTGTGATGTGAGTTGGAGGCTGAGCTCAGGGCCAGCCTGAACTACAAAGAGAAACCCTGTCTTTAAAAAAAAAAGAATAAGAACAGAACAGAAAAAAAAACAACAACAAAACTACAGTCAGTGTTCATACTTACATAAAAACAAGAAGAATGGGCCAGGGATATAGCTCTGTGGTGCCTGCTTGGCAAGTACAGGGTCCTGAGTTTAATCCCTGGTGTCAGAAACAAAAAAACATACAAGAACAACCAGGAAAAAAAAGAAAAAACAAAAACAGGGGGCAAAGGAAAATAAGCAAAAATAAAAGTCCACTTCAAGGTATATTTAATTGTCACTGGTAGACAAAGTAGGCCAAGGGAAACAAAGTGGGTAGACAAAGAAGCCAGCTGTAGATTTATGGCATGATAAATTGATACTCTTGCACCTTTAGTTCTGAAGTTCAGGGTGATTTCTGGCTGAGTCTGGAGTCTATTTTGTTCAGCCTGCGACACCCCACGTGCCTCCTGCCAGCTTGAACTTGCCTCCTTAACCTTTTGCTGACTTGAACTCAGTTCCACCTCACTCTGATGGAGCCACACCGCAGCTCCTCTGAGTTCTGAGCTCAGTTAGGCCCTCTCCAAGATGGCTACTGGCCAGTGGCCTTCTGGGCAGTATCTAAAGCTGTTGTTAAAGTACTCTATTCAGATTGCCCTATTTTCTCTAACAAAAGCCATTAATGCTGTACCTTTTCCTTTATACAGTGTATTAGCTGGAACCTACATACTTCGATTTTATATTTTAATTTTATTTTGTTAAAATATCTTCTAATTCTCAAGAGTTCCCACTTGACCCATGAATTATTTAAAAGTGTGTTAACTTCCAAATATTTAGGGAGTTTTTTTTGGTTTTTTTGTTTTTTTTTTTTACTTTAATTCTCATAGAGTTAGAGACTTTAATTTTCATGATTTCTATTTTTTAAATCTCTCTAGATTCCTCCTTGCCTCCTCTCCCCCTTTCTAGTTGGAAATAGTGTCAGGTTAAGCCCAGCACCTATTACTATATCATGGCTAAAACTGACCATGTGTTTTTTTTAAACTCTTGAGAAAATAGCAATAGTTAAATGTTTCTAATACAATAAATAGTAAAAAGCTGTCTGAGTTTAATGGAGATATGTTAAATCCATTCCCATCATAATTGGGGACAAGATAAGTATTAATCCATCACTGTTTTGACTATTTGATACAGATAAGCCAATGATAGCAGAAAAGCAAAAAGGTAGGATATACAAAGAAAACTTTGATACACTGAAAATACATTTCTGAGTAAAATAAGTAACATAATAAATCTGAATAAAATCTGAACCACTTAAACTTTCAAGTTCTCTAACTGCACACACACACATGCCAAAACAGCAACTATACCAGACACCATCAATTTTGGAGTTCATTTTGGTGCTTGAGAAAAATTGAAACTAGATTTATTTTTCTCCATATTACTGTCCAGTTGACTCAATACCATTTTCTCAAGAATCCACGGTTCCCAGACTGATTTAAAATACTGTCTCTATGCCATACTAAATAGTACAAAGGAGATTGTCCTATAAACAAACTAGAGCAACCTTGGTGTGACTGGATCGGCCACAGCTTCTCTGTCTGGTGTCAGCAATATTGACCCTTTGTTAAAATTGAACAAAACAAACCAAACACCAATCTTCAAATGTAGAACCCAGATGAGTGACTGCTTTCTTCCTGAATGAAATCAAATGTGTCACTCCCTGAACCGAGTCAAACTGGCCAGGAGCTGGAGTCTGGGAGACCTGGATGTGAGCAGGCCAGGGATGAGCAGGGCACCAAGGAAACAGAAACCAAAAGACAGGCAAGTTTCTCAAGATGCTGGTTTCTCAGGTGAACAGAGAAGGAAAGAAGCCAATAGTCTGAATAGTATTTCTTCATTCATTTGCACATTGATAAAAACTCCATTCATTAGATCATGTAAGGCTACTCTCACATAAGAATCACTAGATCCCAAGATATCCTTCTTGGCAAGGTCTCTTCCAGCAGTAACTTTCATCCTTACAATTCATGAATTTTCCTTATCCTTAGGGAACCTGACCACCACTGTTGACGAGGGTCCATGTCGATGATGCAGAGCCAGGGTGGGACTAGGGGTGTGAGGAGGAAGTGAAGAAGGAAAAGAAGGGTTAAGGGGAAAGAAGAGGAGGAGATGAGGGACTCTGCCCCCTGGATGCCAAGCCACCTGGGCTGGAAGAGCTGCCCTAGTTTTTAACCTGATATCCTTGTCCCTGGATTCCTTCGATTGTCCTCATTGTGTCACGAGTCATAGTCATGCCTCATGGCTGTGGTGTTTTCTCAGATGTCCTTATTTAGTTTTGATGAGTACTAGTCAGATGTTTTATAGATGTCCTTCAGTTGGTATTTGTCTGGTATTTTTCTCATTAGACTGAAGTTATGTGTTTTAGGGAGGTAAAATATATTTTGTCACTTATCAAGGGTATGGAACATGGTCATGGTCTATGACTTTTGGTGTTGTTTCTGATCACCTGGCTGAGGTAGAATGTGTCAAGTTCCATCTTGTATTCTTTGGAAGGAATTGGTGACTTCCTTATGTAATTCATGTCCAAGCTCCTCCTCCTTGACACTACAATGACTACTAAGTTACTTGGATTTTTCCACCAGAAAGTTACCTCTTTATCCAATAGTCTATTTATTCAGTTCTTGATATCAGTGTGGTATGGAATCATGGCTATTACCTTCTAATCAAAACTGGTTTACTTTGGTGCTCATATCATGTCAGTGTTAGGTCTTAGGAGAGAGCTCTTTCAGTAGACTTTCATGTGCCTTTGACATACTTCTGTATTTTCTGGCACTAGGAGGTGCATGGGGTTTACCTTGTTTATTTTGTGCCCTGGCTGTGGAATCAGCCCCAGTCCCAGGGAGTCCTGTCTCCTCTTATTGGAGGTTGACATTAGAAGCCAGTTTACTATCATCCTATAGTGGACAGTAAGGAAAATATATGTGTGTCCACTTAGCTTGTACATATGTTCCTATGTATATCTCTATATGGGATCTGTATCCTGTTAATTGGTCTATACTGATGTCTCCAACTTTGTCCCTTATCACAGAGATGGTTTCACCACCTTAGCTTACCTGTAACCTTCCACTCCAGGAGTGCAAAATACTCATTTTCATAATTAGTTCTGACATATGTGTATAGTGATACAGTTTGAGCATCCACAGTCTAATAACTCAAAAGCTGAAACTTGAGCATTGGCATAATGCAACAAGTGGAAAGTTTCACACCTGTTCTCATGTGACAAGTCACAGTCAAAAATGCAAGTACACTATATAAAATTATCTTTAGCCTGTGTGTGAGGCATATTTGTGTTTTTGTTCTTGTTTTATGGCAACAGGGATTAAACTCAGGACTTTGCGCTTGCCAGCAGGTGTGGTACCACTGAGCAACATACCTGGCCTGAGGCATTATTTGAAAAATAAAGGAATTTTGTATTTAGACATGAGCCCCATTCCCAAGATACCTTATTATGTTTAGATATTTGAAGATTTTTGAAATCCAAAGCACTTCTGGTTTGAGGCATTTCTGATAAGGATTATTCAAGGGTTGCTAATATTAGAACTATTAACTTTTACCCTCTACCCTGTAAGAGAGGACCATAGAGAATATAGTGATTATTTTCTTTTGTCTTTTGTCTTACTCTGTTTCCAGAATTAAGTTCTCACCCATTTCACTGATTTGTCTCATATATTCATAATACAATTATTTCTTGTTTTTTTTTTTTATACTGAAGATCGAACTTAGGACCTTGTGCTTCTGAGACCTTGTGCCTGAATCACTGAGAGAAATCTTCAGCCCTTCATAGTACAATTAGATTGTTATGTTCCGCATTGCATCTTGAGTTTCTTTCTTCAACCTCCTAAATAAATTTCTAAAATTTATATGCTCATTCATTCTTTGTGCTACAAGACTCTGTAGGTGTTGACAACATAATCTTGTGTCTGTGAGTACAGTTTCCTGTGTTTCCCTGTTCAGTTCTTCCTCTCCTCTCTTCTTTCCCCTAACTGCTTATCCTTTTACCATGGCTATAGTTTTTGTTTCCCAGAATGTCATGTCACATATTTGAAATCATACAGTTTGGAGCATTTTCAGACTGGCTTTTTTGGCTTAGCAATATACATGTAATATTAATTCCTATCTTCTTGTCCTGGTAGCTGTTTGATTTTTATTGCTGACTAATACCCGATCGTATGGCTGTATCAGTTTATCTCCTTATCAGTGAGTGTTGAAAGACATCTTACTGCTTCCAGCTTCTGTTGATTATGAGTAAGTCTGTATTTGTTTGCAAGTTTTTGTGTGGACAGAGATTTCAGATCAGTCTTACAAATAAATTCTTAAGAGGGCAGTAGCTGGATGTTTTTTTAGTAAGAATGTTAATTTGGGTATTTTCCCCATTACTAAACAGTTACAGTGACTCTTGAAAGTATCATATGTAGTTAACTAGAAAACTACTGCAGCACTCTACACGATGCTTGTTTTGTTTTTGCTAGTTGGTCCATACCCTTTGGTAGGATTATGGTTTATTTATAATAAGATAGGGAGATCGTGGGGAATTAAAATATTACTATGTTTCAGGAGACTTCTTTTTTTTGTTGTTTTGTTTTGTTTTGAGACCGGATCTTGCTATGTAGTGTAGGCTGGCTTTGAACTTGCTCAGATTTGTAGGATTCTCCTGCCTCAGACTCCTGAGTACTGGGATTCCAGGAATGTGCCA
Organism: Petromus typicus; assembly: GCA_004026965.1. Classification (NCBI taxonomy): domain Eukaryota; kingdom Metazoa; phylum Chordata; class Mammalia; order Rodentia; family Petromuridae; genus Petromus; species Petromus typicus. Next base: position 52,708 of record PVIR01000579.1, read on the forward strand.
CCACACTTGGCTCAAGGAGCTTCTTTAGAACCTAGAGTATTGTGGAAAATATCTGTGGCCTCAGAATTAGTCTCCTGATAGATAGTAGAGCTGTGTTTACATATCTATTCATTGAGCCCCACAAGATGAGCAGAAATGTGTGCTTTAGGATTTTCTTTTCTTTTTTTTTTTTTGAGACAGGGTCTTGCTTTGTAGTTCAGGCTGGCCCTGAGCTCAGCCTCAAACTCAGATCACAGCAATCCTCCTACTTCTGCCGCCCTAGTGCTGGGATTACAGGCGTGAGCCACCATGTCTGGCACTGTGGTACGTGGTACTGGTTGCTGCTGGACGTGAGTCTCCAAGCCCAGTATTGTATGTGGTTTCTGGGGATTGAACCCAGGTCCTTGCGCTTGCAAGACAGGCCCCGGAACCACTGATCTAAATCCCTGGCCCAACTTTAGGATTTTCTTTGATATGTGTACTTTCATATTAAGTAGATTAATCAAGCTGTAGGATTATAATCTCTCCTCAGTTCTGCCTTTTGTGTTTGTGTGGGGTGGTCGGTGTACTAAGGGTTGATCCCAGGGGCCTTACTCTGTGTTCTATCTTAGCCCATTTTATTTTTATTTTGAGACAGGGTCCTGCTGAGTTGCTGAATTTGAGACGAGTCTCAAATTCATGATCGTCCTTCGTCCCAGAGTGCTGAATGAATGATTGGTGTGTGCCACCTTGCCAAGCTCAGCTCTGACTTTTATTTTGCATGCTGCTACTTTGCTTTATCTCTCTCAGTTCTGACTTCTAAGTGTTCTTTCAAGATTAGAAATGAGATGCTGAGGAATTTGTTAGTCTTAGTTGCGTAATCCAACACTGACATGAGATTTAGCACAAGCAAGTTTTAATTTCTTCCCTTGGTTTGAGATGGGGATGGGTTCAATAGTGGTTACATGGATGACTACAATATCAGTGCCAGGAAGCAGCAGGAAGCACTGAAAGCTTATTAAGGACATAGATCTGTGGATAGGTTCAAATCATGTTTGTTAAATTCCATGTCAGAACTAAATGCTGAACATTACAGAGACAGAGGAAGGTACTTGCCTTTGAATTTACAGTCAGATTGTGAACTTAGGAACCCTTGGCTATATGCACATGAATCCAAATATAACATTTGAGTTAAGGCCTTTTTTTTTAACCTGTAGAACATGACTTGTTTTTATATAGGCAGAGGTGGTTCCTCAGGTATGACATTGCCTCACCTTGGCACTGATTGCTTGGTTGGTCTGTCCTATCTCATCACTCACCTCCTCCTTCCCTCCCCACCCTCGTGCTTGTGATCCTCCTTTTTCGATACCCCTTGAAAATAAAAAATGGATTTGAGACCACCTCCCTATCCCTCTACCCCTGTATCAGGAATCAAACTCAGGTAGGTACAGTACCACTAAGCTAAAACATGGCCTGATTTGAGCCTTTTAAACTGAAAGATGTCATATATTATTGTAGTTGAGCCTTTTCTTTTCTTTTTTTTTTTTTTTTAGTTTTTTAGACAGAGTCTCACTTCGTAGTTCAAGCTGATCCTGAACTCAGCCTCAAATTCAGCAATTCTCCTGCCTCTGCTTCCTGAGTGCTGGGATTACAGGCATGAGCCACCACACCCAGCACTGTGGTATGTGGTTCTGATTGCTGGTGGGCATGAATCACCATGCCTGGTATTATGTGGTTACCAGAGATCAAACCCGGGCCCTTGCACTACCAAGGCAGGCCCAGAACCCTGAGCTAAATCCCTGGCCCTCAGTTGTGCTTTGTATGTCTAACAGACTGAAAATGCAGGACCTAGAATTTGGGCGATAATCAAAAGGTTCTAACTACTTGCAGCCACCTCTACCAAAGTTTAGTGCTAAAACTTGCAATTTGACCATCAGGTACCCTTTAGCATGCTAAGAATAGGACAAAGTTCCCCTTTACAATATGTGTGTGACAAAAACCAATAAATAAATGGCACTGAAGGTTACACAACAATGGATTGTTACAAGCTGTTCTGGCCAAAGGGCCTGTGTGCCAATGATTGGCAGAAAAATGGCATGGGAAGGTGGCCAGGCTCCAGTATTAACAAATTCTTGGCCCTTGGAATTGAAAGGTTAAACAAAAAAGTCTGGGAAGCACTGTTTGTCTTTTCCAAAGGAAATGCTTTACTCTCCACTGGCCAAAGGCGGGCTTGCTTAATACCATGCAGCCTTTCAGCTGAGTTAGTTTTGAGTACTAAGTTTAATTAATCTGGGTCTTCCTAATATTTGTGTTAAAATATGAGAAAAGGAAAGAGTAAGACAACTGAATGTCTTAGTTTGCTCTTGATTTCTTTTATATTCTTTTGCAGTTTTGTGATGTCAGTATTTCTGCTTGACAATATTTTTTACTCTTTGCTTTCTGAGTGTTAGGAACGTAGCTGGTTCTCAGCATATAAGATCCCAAATAAAGTAAGATCCTACATGCAGAAGAGCACATGTAGAAAATTTCTAAGGGCACAGCTCAGAGTTTGGCTGCATGTTATATTTGCAGATTCCTGTGTTAGGCCCAAAGGTAATGCCCATTGCCAATAATCCTTAGGGCAAACTTAAGACCTGTGGCCCACAGTGAGCCTGTGGTCTTTACAGTGGGACACTTGTCGATGTGCTGAGAAAAAACTTTGCAACCAGCTGTGGTCATTAACTTTGCCTTTCTGCTTTGCATTTAGTAGTTGTTCTTCATGTGGAATGGTACAAAGCGGGTGTTATTGATCAGCCTTTTTTTTTTCCAAACTGAGCAATAAATGTTGTAATCTTTTACTGTCTCCTTTTAAACACTTCCAAACACTTCCCTATGCTATTAGCTTAGTGTTTACTAGCACTAAACACTGGGTACTTAGGGAAGCAAATGATAATTTGTATAAAGCTGATGTCAGCACTAGGATAACTGACCTCTTATGAGGGTCACTTGAGAAGTCTGAACTGCCTGCAGAATGGGTCTTTGGAATCTTGTTTTCTGTTTCCTCCTACTGTTTTGTGCCCCTTTTGGCTTCCTTTTTAGTGAGATCCATATTTTTTCCCCCTTTGACCCTTATTCCAAATTTGCTGCTTGGTTTTGCGAGCCTGGGTTTTGTCTGAATGGAAATGTTTTCTCATTTTGCTGCTTTTCCCTTACCTCTGACCTCATAAATCAATTGCTTATCTCTATCTGTCCTTGTAACGGTTCCAGGATGGCTCATTGTCTGCTCGTGTTGGACATGAATGAACTTTCTTCCTCCAAAGCCCTTGCCCTACACTCCTCTGAATCATTGTCAGCAACTTCATCTCACTTCTTTGTCAGTCACGCAACAACTTGGCATCATTTTTGTTGGCTTACTTTCTCGTATTCATCTCCAGTTCCCCTTTATTTTATAACCTCTTCTTAGAACCTTAACTTTCACTTCTTTTTGTTCTGTTGTGCTTTGATTTCTTAATTCACTAGAGATCTGTGTACTTACTGGGAAACCAAGCAGTAAGTCCAGTGGGTCACAGAGCTCTCATCCTCTGCTGACTTTACAAGCTCCTTGAGGGGTTAGAACAGGAGCACAAATGAATTGCAGAGACAGGCGGTCATGTAGTGTGATCACTGGGGCATGAGTGGTCTGTCTCTACACTGTTGCTAGCAGTCAAACAGAAGTGGTTTCTTTGTGGGAACAATCCGAAGCAGTGTGTTTGGGCTGAGGCCAGGGCAGTGGCAGTGAGGACTAGCTTAAGGCTCTTCAGTAGGGATAATATAGATGTTGTACATCAACATGGTATAATTTTAATTTTTGTAACCATAAAGAATAAAATATTCCAAGAACTCTATGAAATTCTAAGATGCTCCTAAGAAAGAAAGCATGTTATAAAACTTTGCCTGTGAGCTCCTTTTATAGCTGTCTGTGCCAAGTGCTTTATGTCTCTGCTTTGTGTGCTCATTTTTACACACAACCCTCTTCCTGTGTTCTTTTAACTGCCTGCATCTGTCAGAGCCGCATAATTTCCCTATTCCTGCATATACAGAAAGAGTACAGAATTTGGAGTCTGACACAGTCCAATTCCTAATTCAGACATCTGTTAGCTGTGTAAATTGGAGCAGGATGCTTAACTTCCCACCCCTTTTCCCACATTTGTAAAATGGTAAATTCATTTATTTTATTTTTTCCTTTTCTGAGACAGAATTTTGCTTTGTAGTCCAGGCTGGCCTTGAACTCACTAAGTAGCAGAGGCTGGCCTCATATTCAGCAGTTCTCTGCCTCAGCCTCTTGAGTGCTGGGATTATACCATGTTTGGCCTAGAGTGGTAAGTTTAATTAGATTATTTAGAAGATACACATGATTGGTCCCAAGCACACAGATTCAGCAGGATGATAAATGATGGAACTTTTTAGCATCTTTTTCTTTGAACTAGCAGATGACTAAACTACAATGAGCATTATAATGACCATCTTGAAGCATTGTACTGCTTCTCTAATACTTTAGAATATTATAAGTAGTCTTACTGAAAAAAGCTCATAATACATGCACAAGTACTAGATTGATTGTAGAGGGTGCGGTGCACATGAATGGAAGACTACTTAGTGTCTTAACAGAGAAATCATCACAGTAAGTCCAGAGGTCACTTCTTGATCTGTCAGTGGGGCTCTGTCTTAACTTTTCCAACTTTCCTGTGTGTGTGTGTGTGTGTGTGTGTGTGTGTGTGTGTGTGTGTGTGTGTGTGTGTAAGTGTGTGTAAGTGTAAGCTTTGTCCTTAAATTTCTATTGGCGATTGCAGCAGATCTGTGTGTCTTGTTCATACATGACTCTTACTTGGGAGGGAACATTTTTCTCTTAAATGGCTGCAGGTCATTCAAACTCAAGCCACCTTAGCCTATAGGAAGAGGCAGCTATTCTTGCCCTTCCATGTCTTTTCTGATGGTAACTTGTCAAAAAAGCTTATTATTGCTAGTTTCCTTATAGAGGCAGAATTGGTTATAGTTTCCAGGAGGAGTGTTTATTTTGTATTCATTAACGAGTGAATTGTATAATATTATGAAATTCAGGCCGGGGATTTAGCTCAGTGGTTCTGGCGCCTGTCTTGCAAGCGCAAGGGCCCGAGTTCGATACCTGTTAACCGCATCACAACACTGGGCTTGGAGACACATGCCCAGCAGTGGTCAATACTACATACCACGGTGCTGGGTATGGTGGCTCACGCCTGTAATCCCAGCACTCGCGAGGCAGAAGCAGAGGCAGAGGTAGGAGGATTGCTGTGATGTGAGTTTGAGGCTGAGCTCAGGGCCAGCCTGAACTACAAAACAAGACCCTGTCTCCAAAAAAAAAGAAATTATGAGACTCATTGCAGTTTGTAGCTTACCGATCTCTCTGATTCCTGTTACAAGCTCCACAAAGGGCTAATGTTTAGTGTTTTCCACTTCCATTGAGCACTTCCTTTGCGCGTATTGACAACAGTTTCTCTTTTCCTCCAGGGTCATCTAGTAGCAGGCACCCAAATCAGGCAACTCCAAAGAAAAGTGGTTTAAAGAATGGCCAAATGAAGAACAAAGATGATGAGTGCTTCGGGGATGACATTGAGGAGATGCCAGACACGGATTTTGATTTTGAAGGGAACCTGGCCCTTTTTGACAAGGCAGCTGTGTTTGAGGAGATTGATACCTACGAGAGGAGAACCGGTACCCGTTCCCGGGGCATCCCAAGTGAAAGGCCTGCTCGGTACCGCCACGATGAGAACATCCTGGAGTCGGAGCCCATCGTCTACCGACGGATCACAGTGCCCCACAGCTTGAGCAAGGAGTTCTGCACGGGTGAGTGGCACCTCATCCTATGGGCTGCTCTGCTTGTTCTGTTATGCTTAAGAACAAAGACCCAGTTTGAATCAGAATCTTGTCCTGGGAATTAACTTGAGCAGCTGGGTTATTGGTGCAACGTTACTGTCTCTTGGGAATGCAGCCAGTTGAGCACTATCACACTATGGAGGGGCAGTTTGTTTATGTGTCCATTTATACTCTGCTTCTGGCAGGGTGTGGTCTGTCATTATTTGGTATGTGATGATTAATAGTCATAGGACAAAGACTGAATATCTCGATTCAGAGAAGCTTCCTTCAATATCCTCTGTATGTTTCACCAGAAATTTACCTCTGTTTTACTAGTTATTTGCTAGTGCAAAACATAGTTGAAGTTTGATTGACACTACTGACTAAAATTAGAGTTTCAATGAATTATATTTGCTTGCTATGTTCCCCTTCTCTCTTGCCAGCCCTGGTCATTAAGAGTTTAGGTAGCACAATTCTCATATAAGAAAGTAATGCCTTGGCAGTGAGGGCCCACTGTTTTCTTACCTCAGTGAGTTTTAAGCTGCGTTTCTAAGCATTAGAACCTTCTCTTCAAACATACAGCCTGTGAAGCAGCTGAGGCAAGAGTGGTCCACCTCATTCCTGCCCCATTTCCTTCCCGAAAACCACATTATTAACAAGGCTTCTTGGAACATGGTTTGCAGACATTTGTACTGAGTGATCATAAGAGCTAATGGAGGAATTATAATCATTTATTAATTAGAGAAGTATATTTTGATTGTGGTTTGAAGTAAAGGTAAATCTTTTTTTTTTGAGACAGAGTCTCAATATGTAGTTTACGCTAGTCTTGAACTTACTGTGTAGCTGGCCTCAAACTCTCAGCAACTCTCCTGCCTCAGCCCCTCAAGTGCTGAGATTATAGGTGTGTGCCCCAACGCCTGGCAGGAAAGTAAATTTTGAATGCTCCTAGTTGGTATAGAGTGAGTTAGGGAGACTGTAATTGCACTTGAAGGGGAATCAAATGGCTTTTGGTAGACAGAATAGGGCTGGCTGTGTTGTATTTGGTGAGTTTAGAACCTTGCTGTGGGTGCTTTCTCCGTGAAAAAGACTGTCAGACTAAGACCATGAAATTGTTCCATGGAAGACTATTTCCTTAAGTGACAGTGTGACTGTGAAGTCTGTCGATTTTGACCACCTGTGCAAGGACAAACAACCTCACTTGGAAACAGGCTTGGATCGACAGGTCCTAAGCTTTTCCCAGGCAGTTACTCTCCATTAGGTACACTGCACCTGCCCCCACCACTGTGCCCTCGTGATCATGGTCCCTTCCAACCCTCAGTTGTAAAGGAAGCTGCTTCTGCTGGCAACTCTCCATGTGTGTGGTGTTTGTGGTACTGCTGAGGTTGCTGAATTAGGCAGTTTGTGATTTCTTGAAGATACATACACTGCAGGAATTCCCTAGCTTGGGAAAATTGTAGTCTGCCTTGGAGTGAAACAATTCAAAGGGTGAGAATAACAGAATAAATGATATTTCTCAGATCTAAGGGCCTGAGAAAACACTTGCTAAGGCACATGAAAGAAGAGGTGAGAACTTCCTGTTACACACTTCACCTGCTCTTCTTGAGCTTCACATCTCGTTTTTCATGACAGAAGCGAAAGTTTCTCTTCACATGAAACTGCTTACTAAAATTGCCATCGATAAATGTGTACTAAAACCACACACATGATGTTGGTCCTTGGCTGGGAACCCAGGTGTGGCATCTGTGGACTAGTGGCCAGTGGTATTCAGCTGGCACCTGACAGTGCAGGGACAAGAAACCCAGCAGCCTCACACTGTTGGATTTTTCTAGTGACAAGGAGTGGAAATACAGCCCTTTTGCCAAGCCGGGTCTTGCTGGAAATAGAACAAGCAGCAGTTATGTTGCCGGCAGCTTTTACACAGCTAATGTCATCTTTGCCCCAAGGCTCAGGCTCCAAGCATGACTTTACTGAGCAACCCTTTCCCAATTGGATCTCCTATTCAAATGTTTGGGTCCGAGTAAAGCACTTTTAAACTAATTGGAGAAACAGTCTAGGACCACGAACTTGTAGTGTTAGATTGCTTGGTCACCTAGTATAATATTCTCTTTCTAGACAAAGGACATGAGAGGGGAAAGCTCTTACCTACCTCCCTGGCACATCTCCTTTTTCTCTTCTATGTGGGTAAACTGAAGTGGAAAGAATATAGTGTAAAAGGACAGAGCACTTTAATGATGAAACAGTCTGTCGTCTTGCTCCAGGATGAACAGACCATTGTGAGATCAGCAATTACCAGAATCAGCTGGACAGCTGTGGGGCTGTTCCCGGCTACTAACTGCTTTATTTCTGCAAACCCCCAGAGTAGTAGTGAACATATCTGTCACCCATTGGTGTGGCTTGGGCGGCTGCTAGGGTCATCTTGTTGACTCCATGGTGTAGGGTGTCAGCAGTGTCTCAGCCTTTGTCCAGTGACTTCTCAAGCTATCCTCGGCCATACTCCCTGTCAGCCGTGGTGGTGGCGGGACTGTGTTCTGATGAGTCTGATGATTGGGAAAACACATTCGGGAAGAAACTAAATTTAGCTCTTTGTTTAGCCCAAATGTATTCTCTTGGGAAGCCCTTTGTGTCCTTTGGCAGGGGTGCCATCTCTAGTTATTCCTTTAGCTGGGGTCTGCCCTATGAAATTAGATGTCCGGAAGTCATCCCCTGTTATTGATCAGGAACTCTCTGGACCCAGACTTACACTTTGAAATTCTTTGGAAATAGGCAGACACAGGCACTTAAGTGATTAAATGGCTTGGCACGCAGAGAACTCAGCTTTGAAGAGTGGTGATGCTGCAGGGCTAAACCTGGTGTTCTAGAAGGACTACTTAGTGCACTGTATTTGTTATGTGGAAGGCCGTCTGAGGCCATGCTCACCTTCATGTCATCAAATGTAGTAAGTTGTAGAGCTGGCCTAAATACCTGCAGTCCAGCCAGGATGCAGACAGTGAGTGCCCAGGTGTGGAGAGGCTGGAGTGGGACCGATGCCTTGGGGCATGGGCAGGTTTCACTGCCAGAGGGGAACCAGGAGGGTATGGGTATCACTGGGTTGCTTGGTGAGAGATTGATGGCTAGTGAGTATGGCCAAGGGTGGAATTTGTGTGGAGCAGCAGAAGGCATTAATTATAGCTTTGGACCTATAGTGGGCATCCTGTGCTAGTGCTGTCTTTGTCCTCTACCCATGGCATATATATGAAGGGTTTGGATGGGAAGTTACCCCTCTCCATTTTTGGAGGACTAGTCTTATGCTAGGATTTAGGGTAGAAGAGGGGAGTCCCCACATAGTTGAGACGACTGACACAAAGGTGAGACGACTGACACAAGGGATTTGGATGGCCGATGGGGAAGAGGCACAGATGGGAGTAATGAGAATTCAATGGGCTGTGACGATGGGAAACTGGCGGACCATGTTGCATGAGCAAGAAGATTCCAAGGCAGTGAGCTTGCGTGGCAGGAAGGCTGCAGTAAGACTCCAGCTGTGGTTAGAGTGTGTGGTTTTGTTTTTGTTTTTTTGAGACGATGTCTTACTGGGTAATTCAGGTTGGCCTTGAACTCCTGGATTTTCTCCTGGCTTAGCATTTGAACTGCTGGTATTAAAGCGTCTATCACCATGCCCAGCGAGTGTGTGGGTTTCTAGAGGGAAGTTGGTCATGTCAGGTCATGGTTCTTCTTTAGTGCTTTGTGGGAGGCAGCCGTCCCATCTGCTCCGCAGAGGATGACTCTTTCTCAGGGTGATTCCATGCAATCTACTGGCACCTGGGTGCAGGGAAACCAGAGCTGGAGCTCTTGGTCACTGGCTCTCAAAGGCTCCAGTCTCCAAGTATGCAGCGCTTCGGTCTGCATGAGGCTCCACTGCCTCTCTCAAGGGGAGCAGCTGGCGAAGCCACGGGCAGAAGTTCTGCTGCTTCACAGCTCTGCTCTTCCCCCTTTGCCTAGTGAAATATTTGAGCCCAGGTGGGACAGCTCCTGCTCTCTGGACAAGTGAGTGTCACCTTTGTAGGCTGGCAGTCATCCTCCCCATCTGGCATTCTATACTGCCTCTGAGTCCTGGGCACTGTCCTGTTTCTTGTCACTTAGAGTCCCTCAGAATCTAATATAAAAAATTAGATATTTTTGGGGTTTTTTTTGTTTGTTTGGTTTTGGTTTTTTGAGACTTTTTTTTTTTAGTCTTTCTATATAGTTCAGGCTGGCCTTGAACTCATATGTAGCCCAGGCTGGCCACAAACTTGCAACCATCCTCCTGCCTCAGCCTCCCAAGTGCTGGGATTATAGGTATGTGCCACCATGCCCAGACTAGATAGGGGTTTTTTGTGTGTTCCTAGTATTAGAAAACTCGTTTTGCTTGTGTGCACTTAAATTTCATGTGTGTGTGAGGGAATTCAGGAAGAAAGCATTTTAGAAGTGGCTGCTTGGGTCAGCTATGTAGCTTAGTTGTTCAGTGTCTGCCTGGAAAGCACAAGGTCCCAAGCTCAATTCCCGGTAACCACATATCACAATGCAGGTGTGGTGGCTCATGCCTGTAATCCTAGCACTGGGGAAGCAGAGGCAGGAGGATTGTTTTGAGTTCGAGGCTGGCCTGGGCTACATGTGAGTTCAGGGTCAGCCTGAACTACAAAGTGAGACCTTGTCTCAAAAAAAAAAAAAAAAAAAAATTTGGCTACTAGTAGCCAGGTCTGATGGTACATGCCTGTAATCCCAGCTCCTTATGGGGAAGGATCATGAGTTCAATACTCTGTCTCAAAAAATGAAAGAAAAGGAACAAAAAGAATTGGCCACTGAAGCATTTCAGTCCATTGGCAAGGTGGCCTGTGTCAGCAGCTGTGGTGCTCTTGAAGATTCCTTGCTGAGACCATCAGGTGTCATTTGCAGAGGTGCTGGTTGTCATTTCATTGCCACTTTGGGTCATAGGCCAAACCCCCAGGGTTCCTACTGTGATGTCCCTGTACCCCTAATCCAGCTCAGTTCCTTGGCCTCTGCTCATAGGTAAAGCAGGTGCTGCAGGGAAAGCATTATGAGGGACAACTGTAAGGAGAAGCTCAGGTAAGTCTAGGAGGTGTTCTGGCCCAGGACATGTGGGGTAGGCTGTGCTGTCTCAGCTTTTCCCTGAGCCTTGGAACCTGGCCTTGGAAATTGAGTCTCTGCAGGCATTCTGACAGACACCTGATTGGTTTTGGGAACCTCGAGAGTGCCTGAAGTAATTATCCATTTGGCTTTGAAATCTTTGGAGTTTCTGGGTCCATGCAGTCAGACAGATGGTTGTGAGAAGCCTGAAGGGCTAGGTTCTGGTAATTGGCTGTTTTGTAGGCCTTTAGATTGGCCAGTACTGTTAAGACAGGTGTCTTGAATGGACTCTGACCCCAGGCAGGAACCTTGTGCTTCCTACAGGAAGCACCTACAGGTGTTCTGCTGGAGAAGTCCTCATAGCAGCTTCTTCTAGACCTCAAGAGTTTTTAACCTCCGACTCTGGAGGATCTACAACAGTGATAGTGAACCTTTTAGAGACTGAGAGCCCAGACTGCAACTCAGAACTCACTTATGTATCCCAGAGTGCCAGCCCTGCAATTAAATTTGAAATTGAGGTTTGGGAAAAAACGACTCATACAACTTGTTATGCCATCGCAAATGTGTCAGGGTGTGCCACCACTGATCTAGAACCTCATGCCTTGTGGCCTAGTGGCCTGAGCTCAGCTTTGCTTTGCTTTCTTTTCTTTTTTTATCTTTTTCCTTCTTTCCTTCTTTCTTTTTGATTTTTTATTTTTAAAATTTATTTTAATATATTTTTGCAGTAGTGGGGATTGAAATTGTGACCTTGTGCTTATGAGGCAAGCTGTGGCGCCAGTAAGCTAAATTCCCTGACCCTCTTTGTATTTTGAGATAACTCACCATACAGTCCAGGTTGGCCTTGAATTTGTGATCCTCCTGCTTGCCTCCTACCTCCTGAGTGCTGCAATTACAGGCTGAGATTACAGGCATGGGCCAACATCTCTGGTTTGACTTGAGTTTTTGATAAAGGTTCCATTTGCTCATTGAGAAACTGCACTGGTCTCTGCTCCTATGCCTGTTTTGCTAATATATGCCTGCTTGCCTTTTCAGTGTCAGAGGAGCTAAAGAGTGATTTCAAAGACTCCACTGTCTCCCTCCATCCACAGCTGAGTTGTGCATGCCCACTAGTACGCTAGCTCCCATGATCCCCATTTCTTCCTTTACCCATTCTTTAAGTAATCAGCATGAAACTTTGCAGCCACCTGTCCCTCTTCTTCTCAGAAATGTTCAAGCCTGGAGCAGATGTAGGAAGGCGTTTTGGTTTTTTTTTTTTTTTTAATATACTAATGGAGAGTGTGGACTCCCGTGGCAACCCTGGCAGAAAGTTTTCATTTACCCTCAGCAATGTTTATTCTGGTCCAGAGTGACTGCTTCTTTCCAGATTTCCCTTAAAATTGCATGACCTTCTAGTTTTTTGTGCTACCTTATAGGTTTCTATGTCCCTTAAATCAACTACTTGGTACATGAAGAATTTGAATAAAACAGTGTGACTATATTTTGCCTGGGGGGATTGAAGCCAGAGCCTTAGCACCACATTCCATCTCCTTTCTAGTTTTTGAGACAAGGTTTTGCCAACTGTAATCTCAGCACTCACTGAGTTGCTCAAGTTGGGCTTGAACTTGAAGTTCTGCCTCAGCTCCCGGAACACTGGGATTACAAGTGTGTGCCGCTGACCCCAGCTACAACTTGGATTGTGAAGCCTTCAAAAGTCCAGAGCTGCTCACTAGTCTAATCTGAGCCTTCACACAAGTCACTGGCACCCTGTTCCTAAATGTTTCCATCTGTACACGAAACACCCATTCTGAACGTGGCCTTGGATCCTCCTCACAACCCCTACCCCAGCATCCCTCTCCTGTTGTGTCTGTGGCCTTGCTGCTCTTTGAAGAGGCATTGTTTGTGTTGAGAACTGGACACTTCCTCCTGCCTGCAGCTTGCCTCTTGGAATCCATATCTGGCACTGTGCTCAGAACAGCACCATTCAGGAGGATTCAGTTCCCTTGGATGCTTTCACCTACATGGTTTCCAGGAGATTGTGAGACTAGAAAGAGCATCTGTTGTTGTAATCTCTGTAAATTCTCTCCTCCTACTCCTGCTGCACTACTGACTTGTTTTGTTACTGTGCAAAAATTTGTCATTCATATTTGGAAGTACTTGATTCTCTTTTTTTTTTGTAAGGTTTTTTGAGACAGAGTCTCGCTTTGTGGTTCAGGCTGGCCCTGAGCTCAGCCTCCAACTCACATCACAGCAATCCTCCTGCCTCTGCCTCCCAAGTGCTGGAACTCCAGGCGTGAGCCACCACGCCCGGCACTGGTATGTGATATTGGTTGCCGCTGGGGTGAGTCTCCACACCCAGTATTGTTATGTGGTTACCGGGGATTGAACCTGGGTCCTTGCGCTTGCAAGACAGGCGCCGGAACCACTGAGCTATATCCCCGGCCCTTGATTCTCTTTTTTGTAGAAAAAATTTTTTAAACTGGACATGTGGCACAAATCTGTGTGTGTGTGTGTGTGTGTGTGTTATGTATATATATATATATATTATATATATTATATAATATATATATAATTTTTTTCCCCAAACTTTCTGAGAAGTTGCAAGTTGAATGTGGTGGTAATCTCAGCATTCAGGAGGCTGAGGCAAAAGATCAATAAGAGTTCAAGGCTATCCTGAGATACATAGTTCAAAGTCAGCCTGAACTATATATAGCAAGACCTTGTCTCGAAAAACCAGAAGAAAGAGAGGAGAAAAAAAAGTTGCTAGAATAGTGTGATAAACATCTGTTCATCCCTAACATTTGACACACTTACTTCAATATGTTTCTAAGCCATTTAGTTTCACTCATTTTTACATTTCACCCCTAAATTTTCCTTATGTAGGATGTTTATTCCTCTGCATAGCTACGCTACAGTGTAAGTTTGTTCTTAGAGCTGGGTTTGTGGTACATGCCTGAAGTCTCAGCATTCTGGGAGGCTGAGGCAGGAGGATTTCAAATTTGAGACTCTCTCTCTCTCAAAAAAAAAAAAAAAAGATAGCTAGAGATGTAGCTCAGTGCTGAAGTTCAGTGTCTAGTTCCTGCTAAAAAAGCATATTAAGAATTAAATTAGTGGGGCCAGGGATATAGCTCAGTGGTTCTGGCGCCTGTTTTGCAAGCGCAAGGGCCCGGGTTCGATCCCCTGGTAACCACATAACAATACTGGGCGTGGAGACTCACCCCAGCAGCAACTAGTACCACATACCACAGTGCCGGGCGTGGTGGCTCACGCCTGTAATCCCAGCACTCGGGAGGCAAAGGTAGGAGGATTGCTGTGATGTGAGTTTGAGGCTGAGCTCAGAGCCAGCCTGAACTACAAAGTGAGACTCTGTCTCAAACCCCCCCCCCCGAAAAAAAAAATTAACTTAGTGCCGGCTGGGTATGGTGGCTCACATCTGTAATCTCAGCACTAAGGAGGCAGAAGCGGGAGGATTGCTGTGAGTTCCTAGCCAGGCTGGGCTACAAAGTGAGCTCAGGATCAGCCTGAACTACAAAGAGAGACCCTGTCTCAAAAACTGGAAAAAAAAAAAAAAAATACAGAGGCTAGGGATTTAGCTCAAGGAGTACTGCACCTAACTTGGAAGCACAAAGGCCTTAGTTTATCCCCGGTACTGAAAAAAGAAGTTAATACAAAATACTCTGAAATATATACTTATGAGCAGCATTTTGCAGGTGACACTCTGTGACCTTTGTGGCTGCATTCTTCCCAGCCATTGTGCCTTACAGTTGTTGCACTCCTTAACTTTCCTTGATCTAGACTATAGTGTGTGCTGTGCTTTGTGACACTATTATCAGTGAAGTTGGGCTGCTTCATTTACAGAAAGTCCCTTAGAATTGTTTCCTTTGATTGACCCATGCGAAGCATAGTCTCTAAGATTGGATGAGGCTGCATGTCTGTTAAGGCGTCATTCGTGCCAGGCCACTGTGTTCTGTTTGTCCCATGATCCCTCGTAGAGGTGATGGCCAAGTTTTCTTCCCTGTAAGGGGTAATTTCCTCTTTGTGATTAGTGAGTTATCTCATAGATTATTTACCCTGGAGTCTGAGGCTTGTTCTCTGCAGCTTTGGCCTGGAGGAATGAGGTCCAATGTGGATGGGGCTGGTGATTGTTGTAGCTGAAGACAGAAGGTGAGTGTAAGCCTGAGACACCGTTGCCACGAGTGTCTTGAGTAACAGCTAGGCTCTTACCCATTCCCAAGGCTGACCCCATGTCTTTTAGGCAGGTTTCCTTCCCACTTGCCATTGGTTCAACACATGATTAGTGACTGACCTCTGACCCAGGTACCCTCTTCAAACACTGTGCTGACCCCATGGCACAGTGGAGAGTAAGGATACTGTGTGGGCTTATTCAAGGCAGAGAGGCCAGAAAGAATAACATCACTCACATCTGTGTGAAATTAACAAAGGGGGGAAAGTAAGCAGAAACTGAGGATGGGAAGCAGTCTTTTGTGGGTCTGGCAGGAGAGAGGAGAGGCAGTCAGGGGACCCTAGGAGTATTTAGGCACCAGAAGGCAGCCAAGGTGACTGGGGTCTGTGGAGATTGCAGGCATGCGGGTGGAGGCATGGTAGACCAAGCCCAGTTGCAGGATGCCTCAGGACTAATGTGGAGCATGTGGGGGCTGTGCTTAGGCTCCTGGTAACAGATTCTCCTTTCAGAGAGGCACCAGGCAGCAAACTGCATTTTTTTGGCAGCTTTAATTGAGATTTGCAGGAGTACATGGCTGGTCTGAGGGAAATCTTTACCCAGATGAACCAGTGTGATAATAGCATCTACTTGGTGGCCACTGCAGAATGCAGTCAGGTGCCACTGATCCAGGGAATTAATTAATTAATGTGCCTTACAGTGAGCTCTGTCCTCAGGGATGAGCCCTGGCACACATGCTTCTGCTGCAGGGCACAACTGTGTGTTCATTGTGTGAGCTCGAGAGGCCCTGTTGTCATGAGGGTCTTGCTGTCAGAAGCAAGGCTGGGAGGATGTGGAGTAGAGGAACAGCTTGGATGCGCACTACAGGGGGTCTTGGGTGGGCAGTGCCACAGAAGATGTGGGTGGTACCAGCAGTGCAGCAGTGCAGACCTGAACAGGGCCGGCTGCAGGGGCCACGTGCTGTGGGGTGGGCCGTGGAGGAAGCATCTTCCTGGCTGCACCTTGCACACTGAAGCCATGTTCCCAGTGCCCTAGGTTAACCCAGTCCAGAGGAGAGCACTGCGTGTCACAGACTGGTTATAATTATATCTCCCGTTCTCCCAGCAGCTGTAAAGTACATACTACTCTCCAGGGAAAGCTTACCAGTGGCCTTCCCTGCTGAGAAGCCTGAACAATAAAGAGCCGCCTTCCAACCCAAACATCGTTAGGCTTTGTAGGCTCTGCCACTGTTCAGGCTCTGGCAGTGCTATTGTTTGCACTTAGATGTGATGTTCTTGGCCCCCTTCCTCTGGAGTTTAGTTTACTCCCTGTGCTTCTTTCCAATAGGCCATCCACCTGGTTGGATTTAGTGTGCAAGTGTCCAAAAGGGCATTGTGTGAGGCCTGCCCGTTCTTTTAGAAAACTGGGGTCCTAGATCCTGCTACTGCCAGATTGAGCAAAAGCCATGGCTTTCTTGGGTTCCAAGAATATTTGGGTTTGTCAGCAGCCCAGTGCCTGCCCCATGCCCCATACTGGGAAGGAAGTGGAATAGCCTCAGTTTCCCTTCATGGCATCCAGCAAGCCAAGGTTCCGGTGAGTTCTCTCTGAGACCTTGAGTTTGTAGCCTTAAGTTCGGCTGCAAGGGAATTAGCAGAAACACCTCTACCTGGTTTCAGGGAACCTCTGGGTGCAGCCCAGACCCAGGAAGCAGGCTTGCCCTGTGGGTGGGAGGCCACTCAAACTCGGTGGAAAGAGCTGAGATAAAGAGCAGGAATGCAGAGATGGTGGGACCAAGCTCTCCCTTGCGTGACTTTGCAGCTGAAGAGCATGTTTGAAGTTGGGCAGGTGCGTGACTTGTCTGACAGGTTTAGGGCTGTTAATGGCTTAGGACTCACGAACATACAGTCAGCTTTTACACACTGCTGTGAAGGCCTCCTAATTAGTTCTGATAATATCACATATCTGAAGCAAGCCATAAAAATGGCAGCTTTAATCAGTTGATTTTCAAGGTCAGTCTGTAACCTTGAGTGTTTTGACACCTGGGGCATCAGCAACTGACATTTCAGAGAACAGTGGGAGAAGAGACTCTATGCTCCTGGTGATGCTATTTGTCGCTTTGCCTCCAAACAGAAATAGACACAGGCAGACAGAAACATTCAGCCTGCAGGATAATGTGTTTTGACATATTCGCATTTTGATTCATGTTTATGGATGCAGGCCTGGGTGATGGAGGATTGGTCTCTGTCCCAACTACCTAGTGCCGAAATAAGCAGCTATCCCTTGCACTGTGCACAGTGATACATGGGGCAGCACAGTGGGTAGACGCAGCATTCTTTATGCCCGAGAGCATGGCAGGTTCTCTTCTGTGGGGTCTGGAACAGTGGGATGCTGATAAGTGTACCAGAAACTTCACATGGAACTGGGCCTGTTCCAGAGTAGCCTGAGGTTTGCACCATTCATAGGTTTGGACTCTTGATGAGGAGCACCCACCTGTGTGGATCAGAGTAGCGGGAGGAAGTGGAGGTGGTGTTCACGGCTCAGGGTAGGTGGAGGATGCAAGACCTGAGTCTGATCCCACTAGAAAGAAGCAGGCCCGTGCATCCCCATGGCCTGCTCCAGAGAAGCTGTCTGTGCATTGACCCCATCAGCCAGCAGACCTCTGGCAGGGAGTCTGCCCCCCAGGACCAGCTTGCAGGCTTTAACATTGCAAGGTGGCATTCGCATCCTGGAGGGAAAGAGATTTCGCTGTTGAGGAAGAGCTGCTGGTGCAGGTTGCAGCTCTGAGTCTGTAGTTTGTCTCCCATGTTGCATTTCTGGAGATGGCCCTACAGTATCCCATGGTGCCAGAGCTGAGGTACACAGCAAGGATGTGGTCTTGCTCAGTGCACCAGCTGCTGCCGAGTCCTGCTCATACTGTACTTCAGAGGCAATGCTGTCCTCCACTGCCTTTGCAAAGTTGTCACTGTGGCGTATAAAAACTGTTGGAGTTTTCTAAGGTTAAAGCAAATCTTAGGTTACTTGCCCTGTGTTCTTTTCCTGTGCTGTGCTGGGACACACTCATAGCAAACGGGGAAAATGACAAATCATCTGAGAAAACAAGTTGCTGGCTGAACTCATGCAGCAAAGAGGAAGGGCTGAATGGTAGAAAGAAGCGGAAGGAAGTGGGGAGAAGAAGAGCAACACAGGGCTTCCAGCCTTGAAAGCAAAACGGGTTCAAGGGTTCCCTAGTGTCTGCCTCATCTCTGAGAAAGATGGGGGAATTGCTGGTTTCCCTGATGCTGGGAAAGTGTGTTCTCTCAATGGGCTAGACAGGTTGCTGTCACATGATGGTAGCACCAAACTCAGCATGGTGGATTTGGCCTTGTGGTTTAAAGCTGCTCTATTTGGAAGAGTAAGTTTGTCCTACTCTGTGTGATCTGGAATAAGCTGTTCCTGAGCTCTCCATCTATGCCTTGAGCTTTAGGGACTATGGAGCATCTCAGTTCCTGAAGAGGGAGAGATGGGCTGGTGAGGATCTGTCTTGGGGATGGAGTGACATCCATTCGTGAACCTGTTGCCTCAGTCTCACTTGTCTTCTCTTCCCTTTCTTTGCAATGGCAGACTCTGGTCTGGTGGTCCCAAGTGTTTCCTACGAGCTGCATAAAAAGCTGTTGTCTGTGGCAGAGAGGCACGGGCTGACCCTGGAGCGGAGGCTGGAGATGACAGGTGTGTGTGCCAGTCAGATGGCACTGACCCTCCTCGGAGGACCAAACAGGTGAGTGCCTCGAGACGGTGAGGTGAGGGTTTCTGGTCACCTCCACAGTGCCTCCTTCATGCTGCCAAGTGTCTCTGTGTGCCCTTCAGCCAGTTGTTGGAAATCTTTGCAAAACACACACAGGAACAGCAGTTTGGGGACTAGAGACAGGTCACATTCCTCTAGCTGGCCTCTGGAGGGGGTGCTGGTTGGCCCTGCACATCTTCTCAGTCTGAGTTCACAGAGGTCCACCCTGTCCCCCCTCCCCTCCTTTTCCTTTGCTGTGGCCACTGGCTTGGCTTGATGTAGTTCCATAGCAGCACTGAAGCCTGATGCACGCTGGCTGCCTTGCAGCCCTGCAGAGCGCTTTTATGGCGGAGCTTTCTGTGCCCTCTAGTCTCACCTCAGAGGTAGTATTGCAGCCTGTCTCAAGATGTGCACATGGCAGCTCAGGGAGCTGCAGGGCTGCCTGGGGACCCTGCTGGTCTTGTTGCAGTGCCGTGTGCCCCACCATAGCCAACCACATGCATGCTGGCTCTGCTTTCATTCTTGTGAGGTGGAGGGGACAGACAGTGGGTCCGATGCCACATCACTCTGAGGCTTCTGTGTGAGGGAGAAATGCTCATCATAGTTCCTTGAGATGTAGAAATAGTGGAGAGAATGAATAGTTTGGTCTGTGTTGCTCATTTCTCCAAGATTTATTTTGAAAAAGAGACAATCATGACACTTCTGTGGCTTTCAGACATGTATCGTCTTTCTCCCTTTGGAAGACTGGGCCTGTCACTGTCCCCCCCAAATGGGCCTTCCTGTCCCAGCAGCCAGCTGTGTAGCTTAGGACCCTGTCAGATCCAGGCCTCCTGACTGGTGGCTGCTGCTTTGAGAGCAGAAGCTCTCAGCTCCAAGAAGCCCCTTCATCCGGCGGCAGCAGCACCACCAGGCTCTGCCTCTTTCATCCACGCGGCACTTCATGAAGCTGGCACTGTTCCCCCAAGCTCACTAGCACTTGAACAAGAGGACAGAAATTGGCAGGTAGATGATCAGGAGCAGTTCAGAACTGTGCTGAAATATGCTTGATAGTTCACTGGAGCCAGGAAGAGAGGAATCAGTGTGGCCAGAGTAGTCCCAGAATGGCAAGCCTCGCCTGACCTCAGAGAAATGGAGGGCTTTGGCAGGAGATGCAGTTTAAGTGTGGGCAGGGGAGCCTCACTGGTGCAGGCGAGTGAGGGACAGCACTGCTGGTGTGCAGTGATGTTGGCACGGAGCGCAAGGAAGGCTGTGGAGGTGAGATCTCTGCCAAATGAAGCTTGTTCTTTTTTTTTTTTAAGACAGGGTCTCGCTTTGTAGTTCAGGCTGACCCTGAGCTCAGCCTCCAACTCACAGCAATCCTCCTGCCTCTGCCATCCAAGTGCTGGGATTACAGGCGTGAGCCACCACGCCCGGCACTGTGGTATGTGGTACTGATTGCTGCTGGGGTGAGTCTCCACGCCCAGTATTGTATGTGGTTACCTAGGATCAAACTGGGTCCTTGTGCTTGCAAGACAGGCATGGGAACCACTGAACTAAATCCCCGGCCCGTGAAGCTTGTTCTTAAAGGATCACAGAGGAGGAACCGTAAATGAGGTTCTGGAGATAGTGTAATGAGCTAGATGGTGGGAGGACCCCACAGTGAAGGGACATGCGGTGGGGACTGTGGGACTGCTGGGATCCCAGCCCCTCTGACCCAGGACTGCTGAGTGGAGGAGGTTGTCTCATAGGGATGTCAAGTTGGCTAGTGTGCAGCCAGTGACTGCTTTTCACTCTTTTCCAGGCTGAATCCCAAGAATGTTCACCAGAGGCCAACTGTGGCTCTGCTTTGTGGGCCCCATGTGCAGGGGGCTCAAGGCATCAGCTGCGGTAGGCACTTGGCCAACCACGATGTGCAGGTCATCCTCTTCCTGCCCAACTTTGTCAAGATGTTGGAATCCATCACCAACGAGCTGTCTCTCTTCAGCAAGACCCAGGGCCAGCAGGTGTCCAGCCTCAAAGGTGGGTCCCAGGGCTGAGTGTAACTCAATAGTGGAGCCCTGGCCAGGCATTCTTGTGGCCCTTGCCTGCTGCCTGCCTCAGGCAGTGTGATGTGGTGCCACCCAGAGGTGATGGATGGTAAGGCACTGATTATGCTGACAGGCTCTAGAGCAGTGTTGACTTGTGTGGTGCACATGCTGCAGTAGTCTGTATCACTGAAAGCGCTGAGAGGTTTGCCATCACTGCATTAGAGTCTTCGCAGTGCCCTTCCAGTCCCTCCCCCTTCACCCTCTCCCACTCACTTGTTTCACACCTGTCGTGGAACATGCCTTGTCTTGGTGCTGGGGATATAGCAGCCCGTGTTTGGAACGCACCATCCACAGAGCTTACCTTCGGGTAGGGGAGAAGAAGGCGAGGGGACATGCTAGGCCAGGTGAGGTGATCAGGGGGGAGCCGTGCTGGAGTGCTGGGCGGAATGGGCTTGGGGAGAGTCAGGCTGGAATCAGCAGAGGGTGGTGCTCTGGCGCATATCATTCCCCCCGGGGCAAGTGGCCAGAGTTCAGGGTATAAGAAGCTGCCACCAGGGACTGGAGAAAGTTCGTGGTGGTTGTGCCCAAGCTGTGGACTTAGCTGGGTTCTGAGTCAGTTCTGCATTAGTACAGTGAGTGTCTGGGAGAGAGAAGGGGCTGAGAATGGTGCTGGGTTTCGGCATAAGGAGCTGTGGTGCTGTCATGGGGGGACTGAGGAAAGGTGGGTAGTATGTATGTGGAAGTGAAGGCTGAGAGCCCAGCCAAGGAGGAGGGCAGGAGGGAGGTCCCTGAAAGCTAGGTGACAGAGGAATGTGACAGCTGTGTCATGAGCCACTCCAGGCCAAGCTTGCAGGAAAGGTTCACCCTACTGTAGCAGTGCGGGCCCCTGGCAACCCCAACAACGCTGTCTCAAGTGCAGAGTCTCGTGGGACTGGGTATGAGGGTTTGGGAAAAGACAGAGCAGCATGCACAGAGGCCTGGTCAACAGCTCAGGCCCCAGTCTTAGGCAGTCCCTGTGGGCACACAGACTTGAGGGCTCCCTTCACAGACCCTCCTCATGGATTCAACGTGCTCATGAGCACTGAGTGGAGAGTTCAGAGTCTGCGTAAGATGAGCATTACAGGCTGGGAGCTTGCACCTCCTTGGACAGCTCTCGGCCTGCCCAAAGCACTTCCTGTTCTGCCTTTAGGGGAGGTGGGTCAGAGCAATGACTTTGAGTGTGGCCTGAGCCCAGCTCTTGTTAGGCTGCCCCACATGGCTTGCTAAGACCCCTGCTCCTGTGCTGTCCTGGAGGCCCACTTAGAGCCAGCACAGAGCTCTAACTGCTGGGTGGCTGTTTCTCCCAAGAATGATGAGCAGGCCACAGGGGCAGGCTGCTAGAGTAGTCAGCATGTACATGCGTGTGTGCGTGCGTGCGTGCGTGCGCGCGCATGCATGGGCAGTGCTGTCAGGGTCCCACTGCTCCCCTTTCTCCTTGGCTGTTAACAATCTTCACTATAAGAATGACCTCTTAGTGGACTCTGCCTTCCAGAGTTTGTGAGGGTTGGTTGGATGTGGGCCTCACCTACAAGGTGGAGGGGTGTGGGATTTGTCCTTCATCAGCCTGGGATCCCCTCGAGCACAGTGTCCCCAGGCTGGCTTGGCTTGGAACTCCCAGGCTGAACCTGGCCCAGCCTGGAGTTGGCATCAGGGTATTGTCAGGGCTCTGGCTCCATCCTGCATGGCTGCCCTCTGCTCTGGGTTCCACTCACTTGTGTTGAGTCTGTGTGGCTTTCTGTGGTCTTTAATGAAGGTTTGCAAGGTTATGTTAATGGGGAACCACAGTGCCCATCTTGGCAGCAGTGCCCATCCTGGCTGAGCTTGCCAAGTCAGGTCAGGTTGCTCAGGGTGCACCCTTTTCTCTACAGATCTGCCCACCAGCCCTGTGGACTTGGTCATCAACTGTTTGGATTGCCCTGAGAATGCCTTCCTTCGGGATCAGCCCTGGTACAAGGCAGCGGTGACCTGGGCCAACCAGAACCGGGCACCAGTGCTCAGCATAGACCCTCCTGTGCATGAAGTGGAGCAGGGCATTGATGCCAAGTGGTCGCTAGCACTGGGCCTTCCCCTGCCGCTTGGGGAGCACGCGGGCCGCATCTACCTGTGCGACATTGGCATCCCCCAACAGGTCTTCCAGGAGGTGGGCATCAGCTACCACTCGCCCTTCGGCTGCAAGTTTGTCATCCCCCTGCACTCTGCCTAGAGCCCTGCCATATGCCAGTGACAGACGCCTTAAGGATGTGAAGCTTCATGGGCCTTGCTGTACAGTTCTCTTTTGGGTTGCTTTCTTCTGTGAGGTAACAGAACACACTGAAAATCAGGTTGTTGCCTGCTGGCAGCTGATAACCAAACACCTCTATCCACGGGGTTTGTTTACAGACACAGGCAGCTCCCACACTGTTCAGGTTTACAACCCTTGGAGGGCTGGCTCTGCCTGCACTGCTGGCTGTGGCTCCATCTCCTATTTGTCCAGCCAGCAGCTCTTCCTTGTCGCGTGATGGCCATGTGGCACCTGTCCGGCAGAGGGTAGTCATGAGGAGATTTTGGCCTTTTATTCTGAGCTGAGCCTGGTGGAGTGCTGAGTTTTGCCTATGTCTTTCTGTTCCACCTCTGAGAAGGTGTGGGGGCTGAGGATGGTGTCACCGTATTGAGTTGTGTGGCTTTCTGTGGTCTTTAATGAAGGTTTGGAAGGTTATGTTAATGGGGAACCACTGTGCCCATCTTGAGCTTGCCGAGTCAGGTCAGGCTGCTCAGGGTGCAGCTGTAAGATCCCAGGTTGGGGAGGCCTGAGGCAGCTCCTGGTGCTTTTGTTCTGGCCCCCAATCCCCACATCATCCACACACTTATGCCCTGCTCTTCTATCCTCTGCCCACCCCTCAAAATGCTCCTCTGCACCTGCCATCCCAGAGCAGGCCCGAGTCCCTCTCCTGCCTGAGTTCCCCATAGCACTTTGGTCTGGATTAGCTCTTCTGGTTCTCTGATGTGCAGGCTTGGGGCAGCAGCCTGTTTCAGATGCCCAAAGGAAAGCTGGCTCCAGATGAGTCACTGCTGGACAACCCCCACCCTGAGGGACCTAGGCCTAGGGCCTACTTGGACCT
Source organism: Petromus typicus (assembly GCA_004026965.1). Classification (NCBI taxonomy): domain Eukaryota; kingdom Metazoa; phylum Chordata; class Mammalia; order Rodentia; family Petromuridae; genus Petromus; species Petromus typicus. The sequence goes on from PVIR01000579.1 coordinate 76,651, forward strand.
ATTGGAGCCCTGGTGGGGCCGCTTACAAATGTGTGGAGCATCAGGCTCTTTTTGCTCTGCCACAGTGGCTGAGGGGAGGGGTCAAGGGAGGACACATGGGGGGGGACAGGGACTAGCTGGCTGAGGATTGTGGTCACAGGAAAGGCCATGGTGACGGGCTGGGCTACTCATCATTTCCTCATAGGCACAGAACTAGGAGCATATGCAGCAGGGTAGACTGGCCCTTCTCTTCCCATTGTCCCTGTTCTCGTGTGGTCTCCTACAGGCGGAGGTGGCCAGGGGCCAGTCTGTGCTTTGTGCTGTGCATCTACCCTGAGTCTTTGCCTACTCTCAGGGCCAGGCAGTTCCCAAGCCACGCCCTGTTCTTCATGGGAAGGCTAGGCAGTAGGCCTTAGCAGCCACCCCAGCACCTGGACTCATAGGTAGTCTGCTGGGTGTGATGGATGAGCCAGAACCCTGTTCTGCTGGTGCCAGTGCATTGTCCTTGGGTCAAGGCCTTGTTGAGGGTCTGGTGGGAATTTGCCCAAGCTTCTCAATTTTCCCCAAGTGGCATGGGGAATCTCTTTGCCCTCAGTCTGGCTTTCCTCAGAGATATTAAGATGGGTACAGTTCCAGGCCGGGGAGTTAGCTCAGTGGTTCCAGCGCCTGTCTTACAAGCGCAAGGACCTGGGTTTGATCCCCGGTAACCACATAACAATACTGGGCATGGAGACTCACGCCCAGCAGCAACCAGTACCACATACCCCAGTGCCGGGCGTGGTGGCTCACGCCTGTAATCCCAGCACTCGGGAGGCAGAGGCAGGAGGATTGCTGTGATGTGAGTTTGAGGCTGAGCTCAGGGCCAGCCTGAACCACAAAGTGAGACCCTGTCTCAAAAAACCTTAAAAAAAAAAAAAAGATGGGTACAGTTCCTCTCCTTTCTACTGCTCTGAGGGTTCCTGCCCAGTGGCCAGGCCCCAAGAGGGTCTGACAAATGACCAAACTTGACATGAAACTCTTGGGGAACCAAAACCAGCACTACAATAAAGCTGAATGAGTAAGTTGTGCAGTGTGAGCTGCTCTGTAGGTGGTGACAAGATGCACCACTCTCCATCAAGAACCACCCTAGCTATTGCAGGGTGCTGCACCTCAGTGGATCCCAGCAGTCAGGTGCAGACACCTGGCAGGACAGGTAACACCACAGCCTGTTTGGGGCACTTCATCAGCACACCCTCTGCCTGGCCAGTGCATGCGTAGCTCTCCACAGGCTGAGCTGCTAACAGACTTTATTAGTAAGGTTAGGAGCCTGGAGATGGACACACTAGTACCAGGGGTTACAAACAGTAAGAAACATTTTATTATAACTTTACAACATATAAATAGCTTGGGTCAAATCTGTGCTTTCTGGCAGCTGGGTGTCTGCAGGCTCTTGCCTTCCTTCACATTGCACTGTTCATCGGTGGCTCTGGCCCTGAGGCTGGTGGCAGAGGCGAGAGAGAAAGGGGCCGGCAGCCTGATCCCAATCCCCCTCCACCTCCTGGCATGCAGGCCTCTCCTGTCATCTGCTGGGGTTTCGGCTGGTGTGGAAGGAGCGCTCTTCAGGGGTGAGGCCCGCGAAGAAGGGGTGCAGCAGGGCCTCTGCCAATGTGATCCGCCGTGCAGGGTCGAATTCTAGCATCCTCCGCATCAGGTCAAACAGCTGCACGTGCTCCAGCGAGTCTTGGAGCATGTAACTCTGCTCAGGGACACAAGGTGCCTGCTGTGACGGTGGGTGGTAGGAGCCACTGCAGTCCCCTCGCCGTAGGGAGGCCTTGCCAGCCTTGGTTCTCCTCAGAGGACTACTACTGCCCTCCGGGACAACAACAGCTCCTTTCCTTCCATACGTGAGCTCTAATGGTTCACTCAGAACTTACAGTAGCAGGCATCTTGCTGGTGGCACCTCCACCCCTCATGGAAAGTCCCAACCAATGGATGGAAATCACTTCTGCAGACCCTCTTGTCCAGCCTGGTGCCAAGTGCAGTTGTGGGCTTCCTAGCCAGGTTTTGGTCATACACACTCCCCAACCCCAGTCCTGCCTAGTTCCCAAAATGGAGAGGAAGATGACAGGAAGTAGCAGTCTCTGTGGGCACCAGGCTCCTCTGGTGCACCCTAATTACACTGTTGGCTACCCAGAGGGTAAGGGGTAGGGCTAAAGGCAGCTCAAGAAGCCAGCCCTCTGCCCAGTGCCTGGGTCTCTTCAGCATGAGCTGAGCTTGGGGAAGGCAGAAACTGACCTTCAGAGGTTTGCAGTTCTCCTTCACATACCGGCCATCTGAGCTGTTCTCATCCCAAACCAGGCCCCCTTTGTAGAAGTATTTCTGTTTCCTGAAATTCAGGGGGGAGTGTCAAGTGGTGGGAGTGGAGATGCTAGGCCCAAGATCGAGGCAGCAGAGGCACACAGGGAGGGTGGGTTTGATGTCTGTGATCTGCAGTAGGGGAGCCAGTGTCCTCACCTGGTGCGGTGGATCATGTGCGATGGGATAGGCCCCAGAATCTTCTCCATCATCACCAAGTGCTCCCGGTTTTCGTGTGTCTGCGCAAGGCCAGGACAGAGCAGCAGGGCTTAGTCTTGTGGCAGAAAAAGGTGGCAGAATCTCCCCTCCCTGCCCAGGAGGCACCAATCTGCCACTGAAAGGTTGTACCAGCCCTAATCCTCTGTCTATCCCACAGGTGGGGTGCTTCCCTGTCCCCAGGCCATCCCTAGTCCTTCCCTTCACTGCTGCCCTTGCTAGAACTCACTCCTGTCAGGTCCCCTGTTCTTGCCATGCTAGAAGGTAGAAGGTGCCACCCTTTGTGCACCAGCCACACGACCCCTTCCCAGGGCGGGAGAGGCAGCACACTGCAGCATACCTGAAAGAGTGTGAAGCCTCGATAGTACTCAAAGAGGATGCAGCCGATGCTCCAGACGTCGCAGGGCTGTGCCCAGCCCAGCTCTGCAAGCCGAGGGAATGGTGGTGAGACTCAGCTGATGGGAATGCTACTTACCCTGCTTCTGCTTGTGCCCACAGCTGCCCCATGTGACATTACTTACCCAGGATGACCTCAGGCGGGCGATAGTGCCGGGTAGCCACAATGGTGGTGTGATGCTCATGGTCAAATGTGGCACTGCCAAAGTCAGCCACTCGGATGCTGGTGTTCTTCACCGCCTTCTCCTCACAGCTCTGGAAGGCAGGGCAGCCAGCTGAGTGAGCCCGTGTCCACAGTGCCCACCCTGGGGCCAGGTGCACCGTTCCCAGCGTGCCCTACCTTGTGCTCATTATAGAGGGTTTCAAATTCTGAGTTCACAAACAGGATGTTCTCTGGCTTCAAGTCTGTGTGAGTCAGCTGGTTGTCGTGTAGAACTGGGGGCAGAGGAAGAGGGAGGTGGGCTGAGACCGTGGCCTCAGCTCTAGTGGGAAGCGGGATCTCAGCCAGCCTTCTGTTTGCTTCCCACTTAAGACTGAGGTCTTGCCTTTAGAAGGGGCAGGCAAGCCAGGGAGAGCACGCGTGTAATCTCAGCATGGAGGGAGGCTGACACAGGAGTCCCAAGTTAGCCCTGCCAGTCAGGACAACTCAACAAGATCATGTCTGTTTTTAAAAGATTGAGTTTTTAAAAGGTTGGGTTTGATCTCTGGTACCAAAGGGAAAAAACCCTTCTGCCTCTGCTGTGCAGAGACCAGGCCTTCTGGCTGGATTCCACCACAGCCCAAGTACCAGGAGCACAATTTCTGGGCCCACTGTGAAATGAAAGTGAGGCCTCCTTTTTCAAGACAAGTGCAGCCTCCTGCCTGCCTCCACAACCCACTAACAATGGTTTCCTGCTACTTAGCACTTCCAATTCAGGGGTCCCACCTGGCATCACAGACTCTTCCAAGTGTGGTCGTGGCCCAGGCTCAGCACCAGACTCAGCAGGGGCAAGCTTTTAGAGCTGCCCCTCAACTTGGGGGTCCCTGTCCCTGCCACCTAAGCAGACTAACATAATGCTCTGTCACCATCCTCTTCAGGGGCCTTTCCTCATTGCCCTCAATGGTTATAAACCTGACAGTGCTGAGCACTCGTGTCAAAGTCTGCTGCTTAGGTCTAACAGGCACAAGTGACAGACATTGGGTCTCTGCACGAGACCTGCCTATAGCTCCAGCCTCTGTCCTGTCTCTGAAGGTGGGAGGCAGGGATGGAGCTGGGTCAGCCCTACAGCCCCTTCCTGCTGACCTGAGGCCCTGAGGTAGAGCCTGGCAAGGAGGCCTGACAGCCCCCACTTCCTTCCTCCCTGAAAGTCCTGCCCAGATAGAGGCCTCAGCGGTGGACCATCCTGGACACTGCCCAGGCACTTGTGCACACTTACATCTGAGGGCATGGCAGAGCTGGTAGGCCATATGCCGGACATGGGGGAGGGGGTAAGGCTGGAAATTGTTCTCCTTCAGGAACTCGAAAGTGTTCTTGCCCAGGAGCTCAAAGGCGATGCACATGTGGCCATGAAAGTTGAACCAGTCGGACATCAATACACACAGGCTGGAGATAGAATGGGGGCTCAGGTTATCTCTGGAGCTGCCTCACTTGTAGGTCATGAGTCGCATGTCCTAGTGCCAACATAGATGGAGAGGGCCCCAGTGCCAGGCAGGCATACTTCCCCCTGGTCATAACCCAGATGGGCACAGACAGGTTCCTGCTCCCAATGCAGAGCTAGACCTGCCTCTTGTCACAGTTGGGTTGGAGCAGGGTTGACACTGGGAGGCCCCAAAACAAGCTCACTTGCCCACCAACCCAGCCTAAGTGTGGTAAGAAGGTGACCAGCGAGACAAGGCCTGTGGCTGGGGCTGGCACAGCTGTGCCCTGTAGGCTTCCCTCCCACTGCTGCAGACTCACAATTTATTCTCCTTGTCCTTCTCCTTGATTTTCTTGAGGACATTGATTTCCAGCCGGGCGGCCTCCCGGTACTTGCCCACATTGCGGATGATCTTCAGGGCGACCTGGGACTTTCCTCTGGGACCCAGTAAGGAAGAATAGGTTCTCAGCCACAGCTTGGCCCTGCCCACCCTCCATCCCAGCCCCAAGACTCTGACACACCAGGAGTACTCTGCCCTGGGGAGAGCAGCCCTGAGGACCAGGAATGCCTGGTCTCTGTCCTCCAGCAGCGAGCTGTCCTGCCCCCCGCCTCCATGACAGCCTAAGGCCTTTCAGCCCTAGGACAGTGAAGGCAAAGGAGCAGGGCCCATCTTGCAGCCAGGCTGCCCTCCTGCCCTCCTGGCTCCTCTGCAGGCCAGATGCTGTCCCTAGGCCCAGGGTGTCAGATGGAGTGGAGGCCAGTGAGAGGCTTAGGTACAGGAGTGGGGTCTCCACTGTAAGGCCAAGCTGTACCCCTCACCACAACCTCTCTAGCCCCCTTCTCTTCCTCTCCCACCCCACCCCAACTGCAGGGCAAGAGCAGAGTGGGAGACCTGCTGTTAAACACAAAAAGAACAGCTGGTGTTGGAACTGGGAGGAAGACACCCTGGGCTCTGCCCTCCGTGAACCACAAAAACAGCACTGCTGTCCTCAGTGCAGGACATAGCTTGTTCAAAGGGGTGCTGCAGGGCTGTGGCTTCCTGTGCTGAGTTGCGCCTCCTAAAACCACCTTGCCAGCCCTGACTGCTCCCTCTGCATGCCCTCCAGGCTCCCCGGAGTCTGTGCCTGCCTCCAAGTGACTCCAGATGCTCACTTCCCCTCTGGCTACTCACAGTGGCCGAGCCAGACAGCCTGGCTGTTCCAGGTACCACTGTTGTTTGCTCTGCATTACCCTATCGGTCACTGTACGTAGCCAACTGGTCCTAGCCTAACCTGGGCCACACTGAGTATGAGGGGTGCTACAATGGGAGCTGGGAGCAAGAAGTCACTGCTTTACTTTTGGCTTTTGGGATGGCTGACTCCCAGATCCCAGCCCTTTTAATGCTGGAGACTGAGGTACTCAATTCCACCACAACACAGATATGGTCAAAAAATATGGTATGTATTTAAATTACAGAAAATGTATTATAGTGAAAGACACATTGCCATGAATCCCCTCACATCCTCTTCCTCGCTTTGAATACATTCCATCCTTCTTGCCACTCTGTAGCAGTTCTAAACCCTTAGTTGTATCTTTTTTGTGCTGTCCTGGCTTCCTCTGAGTCCCAAATCAATTCTCCTTTCAGTTATTTTGACTTTGGAGAAAAGCCAGAAGTTGCATAGTGACAGATATGGTAAGTAAGGTAGATAAGGATGCGTGGTAATATGTTTATGAGGCTGCCTTTCCACTAGGTGGTACCCAGGAGCAGCAGCATTCATTGTTTTTGATCTCACCTCATGAAAACACCAAAGAGGATTTCTAAGAACGATGGGATATATTCCAAGTGAGAATTAATGGCAGTTTTACATTTCTTTTCACATAAAACGTAGTTTTTGGGGCCAAGGATTTAGCTCAAGTGGTACCCCGCCTATCCTGGAAGCACAAGGGCCCAAGTTTGAACCCCAGTACCGCCCCCCCACCCCCCAAAAAAGGTTTCGATTGTCCCTTATAGCGAAACTGTAGCTAACAAATCCTCAGCATTTCTTTTGGTCTCTAAAATACTGGCCAGCTAGCCCCCTGCAGAGAGGTGAGGCAGAAGGACTGTCACCAGTTTAAGACCAGCCTGGACTATGTAGTGAGTTCAAGGCTGCCCTGAACTACATAAGACCCCGTCTCCAAAAAAAAAAAAAAAAAAAAATACTGGCCAGCAGGGTGTGCCGCTCAGAAGCCTGGCACTGTGTAGCTAGAGTATTCAACTGATAGGGTGGCTGACGGAACAGTGAGCATGATCTTACAGGAGTGCTGGGGGACAACAATGCAGCTGTGCTGGCCCTGTACAGAGCACAGCACCTGGTACCCACGTACTAAAATATGCAAGGGCCGTGGCAGGCTCTGTCCACGGGGGTGTGAAGGTGTAGGGCAGGTTCCCGGCCAGGACTACAGAAGGGAATGTGAGGTCCAGCACTCTGCCAGCCAGAACCTAGACGAGCTCACAGGAAGCAGCTCCAGTCTCTGGGGAATTGGGCAAGTGGGGTAGAGCTGTTCACTGAGTAGCAGTGCCCAGGCAGGGACTTTACACTCCCACAGAGCCAACACACCGCCCTCCCACAAACACACACTTAGTTCACGTCAACAAAGCCCAGTGCATGCAGGTCAGAGCTCCTCTTCTTAGAGAAGGGTACTGGGAGCATCCTGCCAGCTCTACCCAGCCTACTCACCTGGCGTGGTCCACGCACTCTACCACCTTGCCAAAGGTGCCTTCGCCCAGGTTGCCCACGATCTCATCTACAAGAGAGAAGAGACTAGGCATGAAAGTCCAGACAGCAGAGGGGTGGCAGCTCCTGCAAGTCCACAGCATTCAAATTCTCAAAAACAAAAAAGGCTTTTCTCTCACTGCTACACTCTTAAAAATGGAAGTTGCTAGCATCTGTGTCATTCAAGCAATTACTGGTGGCCCCGCTAAGGTGCCACACACTAGAGGCCCCTCTGGGCAAGAGAGGTCTGGTCTAACAAGGGGAAGTAGGAAGTAGAGGTAAAGTTTTACGAAAGGTGGCTGTACATCGCTCTTGGAGCCAATCGCCGATCCGGCACACCAGGTGGCCCTCCTTGTCATCTTCCACACTCCGGCTGCTGCGCTTACTGCTCTGTTGGCTTCTCTGCATGCACCGCCCCCCGAAACGCCATCCGACCAATCCCATGGTAGGCGGTTCCGATTGACAGATTGAAGTGTCAGTCAAAGGCAGAGGTGGAGACGGTGCGGAGCCGGTGGGTTGGTTGGTTGGATTTTCCAGATGCCAGCATTTCATAAGGCACACAGCATATATAACGATAGGGATATTGCAAGGGACACGTCAAGACACAAGCTGACTTCAAAAACAGAAAAGTAAAACAGCTACAGGTATGTAAAGAAACTCGGACTTTATCTCTAAGAAGTGCGCCCCAAGCGCACAGAAAGATGCCAGCCTTGCCACCGAGGGGCCAGACCCTGAGGACAGCCACAGCCTTGACTCCCTCTTCTTCCAGGTGTCCCCCTCCCAGGCCTCCCTTGTGATAGCTCTTGCCAGAGCTGGAGACACAGTGAGAAGGAACGGCACAAGAAGGTAGCCAGCCAGGCCCAGTTCGACCACTGCCTGGTCCGAGAGCCACCTGGCCTCAGCTGTGGAACAATGACTGACTGGCTGTCCCTGCCTGTCTCCACTCTCCCTCGCAGCCCTGTCTGACCTGACACTGCCACGCGGAGCCATGCTGCTGCCTGCCCAGATGGCAGTCCTGGCCAGCCATAACCACAATGCAGCAACAGTGTGCCACTGCCAGCCTTCCTGCAGGATTCACAAACAGGGAAACTGCCACAGTGAGCCACGTGAGCTGGGACAGCTCCAGTCCCGGCCCTCACCCAGCTCACGGGCTAGGCCCACTCCACACCTCACGACGATACAGGGCACCGAAAAGAGAAGCACAGTGAAACGTACACTGCCATCCTGTGGCAGCATGTAGTCCCTGTACAGAAGGCACGAGGCGACGCTGGACTCATCCACAGGGAAGAAACCTGAACCCACAGCACCTCAAAGACATCAGAAAGTGAGCTCGGCAGAGAAGATGTTTGCCCCACACTGGTCCCACCACTGCCCCTACTGCAGGAGGAGGTGGGGAAGAGGGATGAGGCACAGGAGAGAAGACAGCTTGAACTCCAGAGATATCCAGCCTTCCTTCCTGAGGGTACTAGGTATAGAGTGGGCTCCTGAGTCAGCAGAGTTCTATGTGACCCTCCATGCTAGGAAACTGGCCAGGCCCTGCTCTTGGTGTGGCCTGTGACAGGACAAGAGCTGGCTACCTGGAGCTGCTGGCCTTTATGCCATTTCCCCTGCTGCCCTGTCACACAGGCAGCTGCCTTTCACAGCCGTGATGGATCACCTGCAAAGCAGTGAGACGAAGAAAGACCAATCTGAGGTGCCTCACAAGGCACAGCGGTATGCTTTGTAGTCCCTGCTATTTGGAAAGCTGAGGCAAGAGGACTGCTGGCGCTGAGGAATGTGAGACCAGCCAGGGCAAAGTAGCAAGACATATATTCAAAACAAAACAAAACAAAACAAAAAGGTTGGGGATGTAGCTCAATGTAGAGTACTTGCCTAGCAAGTCCAAGGCCCTGGGTTTAAGTCACCAGTTACACAAAACAAAACAAAAACTGGAGTTGACAGATATATGCTGCCCCTCTGGGGGCACCGTAGCCACCTCTGGGGAGCATCAGGGAGAAGAGGCTACAGAAGTGGGTGCAGTCCACACCTGGTAAGCATTCACTACACAGCGTGAACTCAGCAGGGAGGGTGAGGTCACACCAACAACCCCACATGGTCCTCAAGAAGCACTCTGTCACCTGTACCACACTGCCAGTGTGTGGAGCAGTGTGGAGACACAGACCAGCTGGGGACCGACTGGCACCAGAGCCAGAGCCCCAGCGTTACCACAGGCAAGGGGTGAGAGACAAAGGGCCAGTGTCCTACTGGCCCTGCACCTGAACCAGACAACACACTGCACACACACACGCGCGCACACATGCACCCAGGCTGGTGTACTCACCAGACCAGCCTGCCTGAGAGATGCTAAAAGACGGGGCTTGGGCCCAGTCAGTGCACTCTGGCCACCACTCACCGAGGAGGCGCTGCTACAAGACCTGGTGCGGCGTTTGTGGCAGTGGTGGGTGTGTTTGTGGGTACGGTACGGCACCCTCTCCCGTGACCGCCGCCGGTGACGAGGGCGAGAGGGTCCATAGCAGTCCTCTGCGGTGAACGATGGGCTCCGCTCTTCATAGCGGTACACATCACTGTCTCGGCGCTCGCGGTATCTCCTCTGGTAGGGAAGGCGGTCATGGCTACCGAGAGGGGCACAGGGACATCAGTCAAGTTGAGATATTGGCTCCCACCAGCTGAAGTTCTGTAGCAAGGCCTTGTAAAAGGCTCTCAGGGACAGCTCTCTGTGGAACAGATGTTTCTGGACTGATGGGGAACAAGAAGGGACAGTGTGCAGGGCCCAGGCTGACCCTTCATTGTCACAGGTGAGTGCAGAAGGGAGCATGGCACCAACACTCAGGAGCTGCCTGGGACCTGCTAGGTCCTGGGACAGGACCCAGTCTTTCCAAGGCACAGCCACTGTTTCTAATTCCTGCTCAGGGAAGGCTTAGGAAGTTGGCAGGGGCCATGCTGACCTAGAAAAGAAGCAGTGTGCAGGAAGAAGAGGAAGGGGTTGGTAAGGACAGCAGCCCCTGCTGTGCTAGAGAATGTAGGTGTGATTGAGTGAGGCAGGGAGGGCTCCCAACAGCAGTGGGGTGACCTGGGGAACCCGGGACTTCCCAAGCCTTGAAAACCTCGCCCTGCCTTGGCCCCCCCCAGTCAGCTCACCTCCGGGACCGGGACCTCCTTGGGGGAGGCTCCCTGCGGGAAGGGTAGCGCAGCCTCCCTTCGTGCTCCCGTTCCCGACTATAGGACCGTCGCCTCTTCCAGCGGTAGCTCAGGTACTGGTCCGGCTCAGGGGAGCGGTATCTCTTACAGTGGTGCATCTAGGCCAGAAGGAGGACAGCCCAGTTCAGCACAGCCCGTGTTCGGCCAGGGGCTGCTTGGCCGCTGGGATTCCCAGGAAGAGGCCACAGTTCTATTTGGGGGCACCTCCTCCCACGGGTTTATGAAGCTGTGACCAAGAATTCTGAGGTCACAGTGGTCTAACAACAGACAATGGCAACTTCTCTTCTTCCAGGGAACCCACAGACAACTGCTTGCCAGTGTGGCCTGGAGCCCAAAGCATTCAGAGAAGTGGGTCTCCTTGCCCAGCTCCCTCCTGCCTGTGGGTTCAGGGTCCTGAGGAGAGTAGAAGGCTGCTGACATGGAATCCACCGAAGCCAGGGACCAAAGCTATGACCCCCAAACTAGACCCCACCCAAGGGAGGAATGGCCCAACTCTAGGAAATGAAAAGCCCTTGAGAAAGGCACCCAAAGTCACAAGCACAGCATAGCTCACTTGAGTCTACCCATGTGAATGAGGGCTTGGGGAACCAGCCCAACCCCCACTGTTCTATACTAGGTATCAGAACCAAGATGATGTCGTAACCCTCAGGCTACTTCCAGTGTTACACCTGGTGTCTTGTCTTTTCCCTGTCAAGACCACTACTGTCCTTCCTCCTCTCTCCTGCTGTAGCACCCTCTCCCTCCTTTCTCAGGAGCAAGTAGTTGGGGGTGGGGGTGAGCTAGCTAGTAGGCACTATGCACAGACAGCACAAAGGGACCCATGTCATTATCCCCGTCCACCTGGAAATTATATCCACTGCAGAAATGCCAGGCTGGTTCAGGTGCAACTGAGAAAGGTGGCTTCTCACCAAGACACCTCAGTGGCTGGGCCAGACACTGGAGCAACCCTCTCCCCAAGCCTTCAGAGACATAGCCAGCTTCAGTCCTGGGTAGCCCTGGACTCACTCACCTACCAAACCCATAGAAGCTGCCCCATCCCATTGCCAGTTGGGCAGGGTAAAGAGGCTCCTTGAGGGTGGATAAGGTGTTGAGGTGTTCTCTGGCCAAAGCCCAAGGAGCTTCTCTGTGACCCCAAGAGGCACTGCCCTCAACCTTCCCACCAGCAACTCCCACACACCTGCGAAGTCTGGTCTCTGCCAGTCCTTGGAGATAAATGCTGTGTAAAATCAGTGATAGTTTCCCCAGAGCTTAGATTTGTTGTTTTGCTGATCAGATGACTAGTATCTCCTTGTTTTTCTGCAATTAGCCTGGGTCAGGTGCCCAAGCTACAGACGAAAAGTAGTACTGTATCTTACCTCACTAATTGACCCCAGGACGCCCACTGACTGGGGCAAGTGACTGTCCTTCAGGCAAATGTGCTCCTGCCCGTGTGTGCCAGGCAAAGCCTGATTCTGCAGGGCACAAGCCAGGCCGCCAGGTCAAAGCCTCCCTCCAGAGAAGTAGACAAATCTATGTCCCCTATATCTTTACATGAGTGGAAAGTCACAGTTCTAGGGTCAGATGTCAACCCAAATCATAGCTAGGTCATTTCTAGCTGTTTGCCTTTGGGCCAGTAATTAAACTAATTTTCTGCTTCCTCTTGAAGCAGGAGCTTCTGTCAGAATTAAATATGTCAGTCTTCTAACCTTGCCCTAGGTCTGGGCCCACAAAAGGTACTCCAGACAACTTTTCATTAACACAAAACAGGTCCAGATGATACTTGAGAGCTGTGTGGGATATCTTCACAACACTTTATAATCTCATCCCAAGCACCTGGGAAGTGAGAGTTCTGACAGAACAATCGTATAAATCCCAGTGGCGACATTTCCTGGTTTTGTAACCTTACAAAAGTCACTCTAGACCTTGGTTACCATGCCTGGAAAAGAGATAACGCACCACAGCTGGCAGAGGAGATGGCCAGAATGACAAAGTGCCACACTCCCAGGCAGTGAGAGTCTCAGACACACACACACCCGCAGCAGTATTCCTCACAGCTTCTAACAGCCCGAGGCCTCACACACCTCTGTTTACAGAAGCTCAGGACCACCCTTACATTTGAGAGGCTCGGATCTGTACACTGTAGAAAATGGAACGCAAAGGAACCCAAGTCAAGGATGCCAGATTTTCTCCGAGCACAGGCCTAGCCGGCTTCTCATTTGCAGTTCCTGGCTACAAAACTGGGCTGACGAGAAGAACCACTAGCCAGGTCAGCGCGGCCTCCCGGATTCCTGCCACCCCGCGCCCTAGGGTTATTTTTGGCAGGCGCTGCTCTCCCTGCACTGCAGCCTCAGACCCGCACTTTGCAGGCCGCCACCGGACGAAACGCGGCTCCTGCTCAAGGGCACGGGGAGCGGCGCTGGGAGGCTGCCAACCTTGCCTGAGCGGAGCCTGGCTCGTAAGGCCTGGCCCAACTTCCATCAGGGCACTGGAACCAGAGCCCAGGTTTCCAGGCCGGGCATCTAGGCTGTCGGCGTGGCCCGGGCCTCGGCCGGGGTGGTTCCCTCACCACAACACAGCGGAGGCTGCGGCCTCGCTCGCCTCTTCTCTCCCCGCCCCGGGTCCTACAGTCACCGCCGCCAGTGGCGCGAGGGGACCCGGGGTCGCAGGCGAGGCCGAGCTGCATCCGACTCCAAGGAGCACCGCGGGCGGGGAGTGAGGGGCGCTTTCGGTCGTCAGGGTCGGGACCTGAGTCCATCCCGCGGGCAGCTTGGGCCGAAACCTGGGGGCTCGAAGTTCCTCAGAGGCCATCCGAGCTCCGCCCCCACAGGGCCCAGAAGTCGGGGTCCGCAGTGACCGCCCTCGGGGAGAGGCGGCGGGTCAGAGGTGAGAGGTCGGGCCGCGGCCTGAGGTGGGCCGGGGGGAGAAAGAAAAAGAGTAGGCCAGATCTGGACCCGGGCCTGGGCCCCAGCACCCACCCAATCGCCGACTCTCCCAGACTGCCCTGGCCGCCACGGGCCCCGGCCCACTTACCGTCTTCCAGGCTCGGGCTGCGACTAGGCCCGGCTCCCTGCTCCGCTTCCGCTTCCGGCTTCAGCCTCCGCCCGCCGTGGCTCCGCCCATTCCCATGGCGCAGGCGCCGCCGACCCCAGCTAGACCCAGCCTCGCCTCCCGCTTGCCCGCTCTAGCCCGCGACTCGGAGGCTCTGGAGGCCTGGCTTTCTCCGCCCAGTCCGAGGTTTCTTCCTGGATCTTCTGTGGGTTGTCCCAGACCGCGGCCAGTCTCCCGCCGTGTCTACGGACACTTGGCCACTGAGATGGGCTGGGCGCACGCCCCCGACACGCCGGATGCTCGGGGCGGATACCTGGAGCCCCAACGATCACAGGGTTCGTACCCCTGTGTTGCCGCGGCCCGCCTGCTCCGTCCCGCGCACGGCAAGCCCCGGCGGGGAGCTTGGGCACGTGTGAGGCGCCAACTGGACGGCTTCTCCCGGCTGGCTCTGGCTGCAAAAGCTGGGGCGGCGCCTGCGGGGTGCTTCTGGGGACCCCTTGAGGATCCCGCCATCCGGCCCGTGAGAAGTCAGATCGCGAGCCGCCCCCAGGCGACTCTCCAGGCGGGGCGGCACCAGGAGGGGACATGTTGCAGTGTTGGGAAGCGTCCTTTGAGCGCGTCCCCGCCCGGGGCCTCCGCGGGACGCGTGCCTAATTGCCCCACGCCACGCGGGAGCCCCTCCAGGTCTACTCCTCGGCCTCGCTCTAGGAACCCCGGGCTCTCAGCTCCGCAAGGGGGCGCCACCGAGGTCTAGTACCCAGGTCCTTTGCCCTTGACATCCGGCTGCCGGGAGGTCGGGGGTCTAGCCTCATGGCTCTGGGAATGCTCAGTAGTCCCCGTCTCCATCAGTGGCACTGTCCCTACGATTTGGACCACAAAGACTACCAAACGCAGCCAAGACTGCCGAACGCACCCTCACGCACTCTCCCCCAGTAGATTGACTGCCTCACGCACTCTTCCCCAGTAGACTGCCTCGGGTGGAGTATGACCTGAGCCCGGCTGGGTCTGCTCGTAGTGTCCTGCCCGCCGTGTCTGTGGACACTTGGCCGCTGAGATGGGCCGGGCGCACGCCCCCGACACGCTGGATGCTCGGGGCGGATACCTGGAGCCCCAACGATCACAGGGTTCGTACTCCTGTGTTGCCGCGGCCCGCCTGCTCCGTCCCGCGCACGGCAAGCCCCGGCGGGGAGCTTGGGCACGTGTGAGGCGCCAACTGGACGGCTTCTCCCGGCTGGCGCTGGCTGCAAAAGCTCGTAGATCCTTCCTTCTTCAGGACCTGTCTCAGGAGCCAGAAATTTTTTTTTTTTTAAGGTTCTTTGAGACAGGGTCTCGCTTTGTGGTTCAGGCTGGGCCTGAGCTCAGCCTCAAACTCACATCACAGCAATCCTCCTGCCTCTGCCTCCCGAGTGCTGGGATGACAGGCGTGAGCCACCACGCCCGGCACTGCGGTATGTGGTACTGGTTGCTGCTGGGGTGAGTCTCCACGCCCAGTATTGTTATGTGGTGACCCGGGATCGAACCCGGGTTCTTGCGCTTGCAAGACAGGTGCCGGAGCCACTGAGCTATGTCCCCCGCCCAGAAGCCAGAAATTTTTGAAAAGTTAAGGAGACCAAATGTTGTGCTGCTTGGGGTCCCAGGCCGTGCCATATTGGTGGCCCAACAGATGGGCGGGCTCAGGGCTGCAAGATGGGGCACCAGCAATTTAGGAAGGAGAAGACTGTCTCAGCCGCGGGCCCTGTTGTATCGTTCTGATGGGGTAACTTAGGGGTCCCACCGCGGGAACCCAGCAGTCCTGCTGCTTTTATCAAAGCAGAACAGGAGTCCTTGCCCAGCGCCTGTCTTCTCCAAACTATGCAGTCTGGAGGCTTCTGGCTGAAGTCTACCATTAGAGCTTCATTCTCTTTTCAGTCTGGGCAACTTCACTCCTTCCTCTGTTCCTCACTCATGCAACTGCACCCTGGCTTTTTTCCTAGTCCTCACTGCTGTGCTCAAGTATTCTCTTGGCTGAGGGCTGCTCTCCTGACCTTCCTCTCCCATTTGCCCGTGGGATCTTGGGCTCTGCTGTTCTGGTCCCCTTCTAATCTTGCCATCTTAGCACTGACCTGTCTTCTACATCCTGCTTTGCCCTCTGGGGACAATTAACTCACCTTGGAGACTTGGCTCCTAGAGGTTTTGGAAAGCCTTCCTGGGCTCCCTGAAAGGCTCTGTTGTCCTTGCTCCTACAGCTTGGTGGTCCCTTCCTCTGCTTCCCCATAACTAGAGTTCTGGCCTGTGCCCACCTATGCTGCCCCACTTCCTAGCCCCACCCCCAGCATAAGCCCCTAGAGGCAAGCAAGGCATTCATTCTCTCCCTGGACAGCCCATCTGACCCCCATGATGGATTCCAATCTCCTGCTCAAGGCTATGATGCAAGGTGAGAAAAAAATCAGACCGTTAAAGGGAGATATGGGAAGCCCAGATGACCAGTGCAGTTCAGGCTAAACAAGCAAAGGCCCTGAACACACAGAGATGTCAGTTTTTATTGGTGACATCATAGGTTGAGGTAAAGGGGCTACGTGGAGGGACTATGTAGAGTTGCTAGGGACACATTGCTGATGTAGGCAAGTCTTGGAAAAGACAAAGCATTCTTGAATTAGGAACAGAACAGACAAAATATAGTTGTAGTTAATTAGCCTTGTCTTTTTAGTAAAGGTTTTAACTCTGGGATCAGAATTTGGGTAAGAGTCACTCTGACATTGGCATAGCACGTAGGAACGCAGGCTCTGGCCAGACTTTCTTCTCAAAACAAACCAGTTGAGAGGTTAACTCTTCACAGCCTGCACTGCCCACAGCCTTCTCTGGGCATAATTGCAACCCACAGCCCTGCTTGTACCAGGGAAGTATGTAGTCAGGGTGGCATTGTGGGTACAGTGGCAGGTTGTGGGGGGACAGGCCGGTCCTTGTGGCCTGCTTTAGAGTGGCCTTGGGCAGTGATGACATATGCAAACAACCGGGCCTGGAGTTGATATCAAGTTGTGTAGGACTGTGCAGGCTGGTAGGTGGTGGTGCCATCCTGAGGAGGAAGGTCTGGGGTGGGTGTCGGCACAGACAAGCCAGGTGGTGGTGTAGAGGCTGCTCACATGGACCAAGGTGTCTGGTGCCTGAACAGTGCGGGCTTCTGGCTCCCAGGGTGTGCCCTCCAAATGCTGCCTTAGTGCCCTTTGCAGGCCCTTGCACCAGGGTGAGGAGTGCTATGTATGGGGGAAGGTGGCTGTGATGCCAGGAGGCATGGGTGGGAATTCCAGGTCCTCCCTACCTCTCTGCATGGCCTGTCCCCTCCAGAGCATAGGTCCTCACCCAAGCCGGTTGCCTGAAAGGAAGGGACAGGGTTATGGTCGGTGAGCAGAAGCTGCCAGTCCATGCCCTTGGCACTGGGAGCTGTTGGGAAGGAGGATGTTCAGCAGGGCCGAAGCTAGCTGGCCTTAGTGAGAGGCCTGAATCCCAGAGGAAGCATTTGGGGCCAGGCTGAGGTGGCAGGGCTTAGTGTGTGCTCAGTGCCAGAGCCCAGCTGTCCTTGGCACTTTTGGCCACTGGAGTATGTCAGTGCAGGAGAGCAGAGACTGACTGGGTCTAGTGGCTGGCTGGCAGAGAGCAGGGGATAGTGGGCCAAGCCTTGTGGGCATGTGTAGGCAGCGCTGGGGACCCTGGCAGAGCAGGCCTAGGGGCTGCAGAGGGGGGCATGCTGCTTAGACTCAGCCAGGCCTGGTGTGAGCTGCTGGCCCTGCAGCAGGAAGTGATGCCCATCATGTCCCCCTGACTCCCTTGCATTCCTGCAGCCCCAAGGTCCTGTGAGCCAGTAGTGTCTTCTCATCAGGATGATGGGGCCACCTGCTGAAGGCTGCTGACCACACTTGGCATCATGTCCTCAGGAGGCTCATAGGGTCCAAGGCATCTAAAAGAGGAAGAGGGGACCAAGTGCCCAACAGGGCTGCTGTGATGAGCAGAATTGTCTTTGACTGGCAGCCCTGGAGCTGTGTGGCAGATCTGAGGCACAGCTAGGCACAGCCAGTAGCAAAGGAAAGTGCATCGAAGAGCTTCTTTAGAACCCCGTCACCTAGGGAAAGCGGCAGTCCCCAGAGAAAGGAAAGGGCTGTGCACGTGACTTCTTGGGAACAGCCCCAGTATCTCTATTCCCTGTGAGGGCACAAGCAGAGCCACCATGTGACACCTATACCTTTGGTGACCTGGATCTGAGCCCAGTGTTGCTTCTGGGTTCCCTGTATGCTGCTACACTCCAGTCCACACCCTTTCCCCATGCTCATACCCCAGGCTCTGAAGCCACCAGCAGCTGCAGAGAAGGTATCAGGGCAGCTCTGGGGGGACATCTGGAGAGTGGAGCGACAGATAAAAGTCATAGCTGCAGGTCGTCATACACAGCAAGGGCTCAGACTTCTTGGCCCTTGCCAGTTTATCAGCGGCTGCAGACCTGGGTGGCCCTACCTGGTAAGGTGGGGGGCCGGCCTCAGCCTCAGGCTCTGTCCACCTTCAGGGGCCCCTCTGGACCTATGGGAAAACCCCGTAACCATCCAGCCAACGTCACGCCTTGTCAGGTGGAGAAACAGTGTAGGGAATACTTCACTGGGGACCTGCCAGGATCCCCTTGGTGTGGTTGGCACTGAGGGTACTCAGAAGGTCCCCAGGCCAGGACTGCAGATCTGGCCACAGAACTGGGGTGGGCCCAAGGCCCGGCTCATGACAGTTTCTCTGAGGAAGCAGCTGCTGTGGTCACCAGATGGGTCCAGGTGGCTGGCGGCAGCCCCACAGGAGTGCTGGACAGCGAATGAGACAGGCTATACCCACCTGTGCCTGGAGAGAGAGACAAGGGAGCCTGGCCCTGTTCCTGGGATCCTGAGGCTGGGCGAAGGGTCCCCAGTGTTGCCTACAGATGCCCATTCCTCACCACCGGGGACATGGTGGAAGACCAGGAGACAGGGCCTCCCTACAGGCACCTGCCCCAGTACTATCCCCATGGCAGCTGCAGAACTGCACCTGCTGGGGTTGTGGAGGGATGTACTGAGGTCTGGGTTCTCAAGGGGGTGCTCAGGGTTCCAGGACAAGGATCTGTGTGGGTAGAGGCCTGGGCCTGGCTTAGTGCAGGCAGAGCCACCCTTCTGCAGAGGGACAGACCAGGCCAGAAGTTCTAGTGGGTGGCTGCTCCAGCCGCTACTCAAATGTCCCTGCCTATGCAGTGATGGGTAGTGACACAGTGGTCTTCCTGCACAGAAGAATCAAGGTCAGACCAGCCCACTTCTCACCCTTTAAGGCACAGGGCTTGGGGCACACAGCTGTGGAGCAGCAGTTTTACTTAATGTGGCCAATGAGGGGAGGGGCATCGCGCAGTTGGACGGGCAAGGGGAAACAGCAATGTCCTCCAAGAGGATTTCTGAACCTCTGCAGCTCACAGAGAGGGAAGATGGGGCCATTTAGGAGAAAGGCTACCTGTGCAAAGGCCTGGAGAGGAGGGTTGTCTGTGACCCAGGGAAGAAATGGCATCAACATGGGGCCCTGTGACATTGAACAGGGTTCCGGCGTCCCAGGCTGTTCCAGCTGACGTCATGGCAGCCTGGCAACTCTTATTCCCAACAAACTGGGCAGAGGCACACGTGCACTAAACCGTTAGTTCCCAACTAAACCGTTTAGTTCCCTGGGCAGATACACACGTGCACAAGGGACAGACGTACACACTCTTGGATGTGCACACACCCCAGACACCTGGGAGCCATGACGATGCAACATGGCTTCAATTGCAGCATTGTCCAATCAGCAAGGCCTCGTTTGTGCCCAAGTGCCCACTGAGCTCAGACACAAAGGGGTGTGAGGAGCAGCCGCAGCGGTGCCCACTGCGATCCATCGATGGCTGGGACTGTGCAGGCTTGTGCTTGCTGTCCCCTTTCTCATCCTTGAGTCCCTGTGGGGAGGAACTCCAGGGCCTCTGCAGTGCCCTGGGGACCTTGGGCAAAAGGTTGAGTGCTCTTTAGCACCAAAAGCTTGGGCACCAGGAAGACTGGAGCCTCCAGCAGTCTCGAAACCCCTGAAAGTTGCATCTGAGGACCCTTCACAGGGTGGAAGGAGTGATCTCTGTCGCTCTCTGCCTCAGCGTTATCAGCTGGGACCTCTGTTGGGTCTCACTGGGTCCTTAACTGGCCTCTCTCCCTGCTTGGGCGCCTGTGTCCCTCAGTACCCCAGCCCTGGGCCCACAGAGGAGCATCAAACAGGGCAAGATGGCTGTGGCCCAGAGCATGCAGGGACAGTCACGGCCACACACTGGAGTCCGGGCCTTCCTGCAGACACTGCTCCCTGCTCCACGTCTTCCGTGGGGCCCAAGATGCCCAGCACCAGCACAATGTCTGTGATGTACCTGGCAAAGGACTCATATTCCATGCTTTGAGTGTTTTAAAGTGAATGCTTATTTTCTATGCCTCAGGTTACACCAGTTTCACACAAGAGACAGCTCAGGGAAAAGTTGCCATTTGCCCTGGTTACACAACCAAACAGCAGCTACATCTGTCTCCTACCTGTCCCTGAAAGGTGGCTGCTCACATCATACTGTTTTGAGCTCGGACTTCTGCCCTCCTCAGTGGACCTAAAGCACTGTCACAACCCACCCTTCCCGCTCCTGAGGGAGGCAGCGGTGTGTGAGGAGGAGGTTTCCCAAACACCACCCCAGGCTCACCTGCTGGCTCCAACTCGGTGCTGAATCCTGGGACCCAGAGCCAGAGCAGTTCCTCCAGGGCTGAAGGCTAGGAACTGCCAGCTTCCCTATTCCTCACCACAGGACAGAACTGGGGTCCAGTGGAACAAAAGGAGCCGACCATCCTAGAGCAGAGCCAAGGTCTCTGCACAGCGAAGACATCAAGTTGATCTTTGTGGTGGCCTCTGGAGGGAGGACACCTTCCAAGGCTCAGCATCCCAGGTTCTGGGCCTTCCTATGGCCCACACAGAGGCCAGCTGCCTGACGGCTATGGTGCAGCTCTGCGGTGAGGGCTTGCCTGGCACTTGTGAGCCTGAGTTCCAACCCAGTAATGCAAAAAATCCTGAATCCACCAGTTTGAGACAATAAATCCTTCTCTTCTCTTCTACCTACCTGCCTGCCTGCTAGATACCTGGTCAGGACTTTAGGGGAAACATCCCAGGGCCACTCTGTTAACTTTGTGACTGGGACAAAATACCTGGCAACCGTGATATGAAATTTAGTTTGCTTCAGGTTTTGGAGGACTCAGTTCATAGACAACTGGCTCCAGTGGTGGAGGAGGATGGTGGAAGGCGCCTGGCAGAATACAGCTGCTCACCCCATGGAGGCCAGGAAGAGTGAACCAAGGAAGTGGGGACAGAATATATTCTTCAGGTCATGCCCCAGCAGCTCCTTTCTTCAGCCTACACCACACCTCTAAATGTGAAACTTTGAGAGGACAAGCTGCACTTGAACTGTAACCCCACCCCCACCCCCCGAGCCTGTCCTGCTGCCCCGCTTCCCCTGCCTGGCCCTCGTCCCCTGCCCCACCTGGTGAGGAGAGGCTCCCTCTGCCCTCTTGTCTGTCCTTACGCCCCCGCAGCTGCTAGGCTCGTACCTCACCGACCCCAAGCTCCCTGCCATCATACTTCCCTGCCCTGGTCCTCCTGCTCGAGTCCTTTTCTCCTTGCCCTTCAGAAGCCCCTTCCTCATCCACCACGGCCCCCTTTTTGGCAAAGGCCTACAAACCTTGCCTACATCAGAGGCACAGCTCCCCTAGGAGTCCTCCCTTCTGCAGGCTCTGGGGAGCCCACTGGGGTAGGTGATCACTGGGTGTGGCCAGGAAAACATTGCTTGTAACGATCCTCTGGCAGCATGGCACAGCAAAGACCAGATACAAACACCACTGGGCTCTCCACCTCATGCCGGGGACAGGCTTGAGGACGTTTTGGAGCCAGAACCCAGCTGTACCATTACTACACTGTGACCTCAAGTGCATTTCAGTGCCTCAGTTTCATCTGTAAAATCAGCAGATAATTCATGAGATGGAATCAAGTGAGGCACAGAGTGAGAGCCTGGGTACCCTGCCTGGGGACATGGGACCACAGGCCTGATGCTCAACTTCTCTGTGCCTGTTCTCCCATCTGCATAAGGGTAAAATGACCCCACCTTACAAATAGGTGGAGGACAAAATGCACCAACCTGTGCACACAGCTGTGCACATTGGTGTGCATGGACCTATGTCCAGGGCGCAAATCCAGGGGTACAGTTTCAGGCCCTGGGCCAGTTCATTCAGCGCAGTGAGTCCCATGACTCTGTGTCCTGGCCAAGACTTGAACCAAATGAAACTGGAGCTGGTGTGACTAACCTGAGTCACCTTTGCATTGTGCAAGGGCATCCTGGGCATCTCCCAGGTCACCAATGAGGTGGAACTGGGCATAGTTCTTGTGCAAAGTACCTGTTGGTGACTTTGTTCCCACTCCATAGCTTTCCATTTGCTTTTGTCTAACTAAGCACTAAAAACTAACCAATGCACCCTGCCCTTAAACAGCCTCACTCAGCAGCTGGCCCCGCCTAGCCTCACAGTGGCACTGTGCACATCCTCCAGTATTAAGGACCTAGAGCACTGTCACCTCAATGTACCCTGGTGAGGCCCACTCACCATCCATGTGGCACCTGTCACTGGAAGGTGTTATAACTGTGACTGGGTATCAGCAAAGTACTAAAACATGGGTTCTTTCAAAAGATTATCATGATCAAAGTGGTGGCTCAGGAGTTCTGATGTTACCCTTTCCAGCACTCCCAATGGCAGAGAAAGGGGTCTCAACCACCAGAGATTCACCTTTGCACTGTGCCCAGCACGTGTCTAGGAAGAAGGGCTGAGGGATGTGGGTCTGGCTTCAGTCCTCCTGGGGTGTCTGTTCCACAGTTCAGATCCAGCATGGCACATGGCTCCAGGCTACCCTTTTAAAAGAGCCCACTCCTGTGCCTGGGATAAAACACATCTTCTAAGGCTTACAAGGGGGCACGAAGTCCCTCAGCCTGGGTCCATTCTGGTGCAAGCTATGCTTTTCCCAAACCTCACTCCCACCCTTGGTCCACACCATCAGCCACAGACGCCCGTTTCACAAAGACCAGACTTGCTCTTCCAGCTGTAACACTGCCACCTCTAAAGCCATCCAGAGAAGCCCGCTTGACCTGCACCAGCTTCCTGCCCACAACAGCCTGGTCCAGAGACTAGATTATGTGGGATCCTAAAGAAAAGGTCTGTAGCTGAGCATCATGGTGCATGCCTGTGATCCCAGTGCTCGGGAGAATAAGAGGATCTCAAGTTTTAGCTGAGCCTGGGCAACTCAGCAAGACCTATCTCAAACTAAAAGATAAAAAAGGCAGGGGGTATAGTTCACTTCTAAGGACCTGGGTTTCATTCTCAGTACTGCAAAAGAAATAAACGAAATACCCCATGTCTATCCAGACATTGTGCCTTCCCTGTGTCTGGCCCCGCAGCTGCTTGGTGGGGTTTGCTGAGCCAAGATGTGCTAGGGCCTGGGCCTGTCATGACACCAGTGTGACTAACTTGAGTCAGTCTCGTGCCCGGGCTATGCCAAGCACAATGCTACTAACAATCCTAAGCAAGTGCTCTAGGGAGGACAACAGGTGTCAGGGAAGCCAAGTAACGAACAGCAGCCTCTTGTCTCATCACGCTGAAGGTACTTGTGCAGTGGAGGAGTCAGCAAAGCAACTGAGACCTATGGTGTGAAGAGGTAGAGGTTTATTGAAATATAAACATTCAGAAAATGTAAGATAGAAAAGAACCACGACATATACAGACACTTGCTGTGAGGACGTCTGAGGTATGTACTTACTGCCTAGGCTACCTGTGTGCTACCAACTGCTGCTGGAATACAAAGATGATGGGACGAGGGGCAGAGTGCCTTTTAGAGATGCTCTGCCCAGGGCAAGCCTGGGCTGGGCACTGAGGGGCACTCAGGGAGAGGCTGGGCACATGAGAGGAGACGGTGCATGACCAGAGACCCAGTGCACATCCTTGCATCCTCTGGGTGGGGAGGAGTCCATCCTCCATGACCAAAACCTGAGGACTCTGACCAAGTGTCTGACACACTCTAGGAGGTGGGTCAATGCTGGCCACTGGGCCTCCACACTGAAACCAGAACTTCTTCCTTTCCCTTCCATAGCCCACCTGTGCTGGGAGAGCAAGGACTGTGCAGGCAGAGGGCAGCCTGCAGTGGGTGGGCAGACTGTGTGTTTGGGGGCGGGGAGGGGTGTGCGTGCACGTACGCGCAGACATGCAGAGGACCAGGGCTGGGGGGCAGCACAGGCCGACGGAGCGGCTGGTGGGATGAGGTATGTCTGTGCAGGAGCTTCTGGTTTCCCTTTCTCTTCCTGGACAGGACTGAGCAGGGCCCCAAGCCCAGGAGTCACAGTGGTGGTGTTCTGAACACTGAAGGTGCCCGACCAAGGTGGCCTGTGCAAGTGGCACCCTGTCTACTGGCAGTGGTAGCCTGCACCAGCCCTGGCATGTCGACTCCCACTCCCTGGTGGTGGGCTCCAGCAGGCAGTGGGGCTCACGGCACACATGGCAGGGCAGGGGCAGTGGCATGGTCAGGGACGTCCTGGGACTGGCATAGTTTCTGGCCCTTGGGCAAGTACAGGCTTCACCATCCTGCCCTACTGCCTCAGGGATCCCTGAGTTACCCTGCCTGAGGGCATGGGCAGGGCCCAGGGGCTGGCCACCAACCGCACCTGGCTGGGGTGATCTGCTCGTATTTCTTTGGTGCTATAACAACAGCAACAACAAAAATTTAAAAATAAAATATGAAAGTCAGCAAAACACATATAAAAAAGATTTCAGAGATGCAAATACTTCCTGAAGAATCAAACATCAACAATTACAAATCTGAGGTATTTCAGTGACCTGATATCAGCACATCGGGGCTGGTGGGGCAGAGACAACCCCGATAGACTTTGACGGGGCAGGGACAAGAAAGCTATGGTAGGGGAGTGGCCAACAAGGGCAACTGGAGAGCCTGAGGTAAGGGGGGAGGGGTTGTGTGGGGTCCTGTGAGGTAGGTACCAGGGCCCAGGCAGCCCAAGACCTCCTCCCTCATGGCAGATAGCCACAGGACTGGGCCTGAAGCTTGCCCTTATGTGCTCTTTCAAGTGACTCCCACTAGAGGGGAACATGGGGCCCTGAGGTCTGATACCACATTTGTATCTGAGGGACCCAAGCTCTGGGAACCAAGAGGATTGGGGGGCAGGGCCTACCACGCTCAGCAGCTGAGAGCCATGAAGGCAGGTGCTTGGTCCCAGCAGCCCACACAGGATTTAAAAATGAGGGGACCAGACAGGATGAGACCAGTAACTCTGGCGTGATGTCAGAAAGCAGAGGAAAGGAAATAAATTAAGGGGGAAGGAAGTGGAGGCATCCAGCCCTGTGTCGGCTTATAGATTGTCGATACACTGTGCCCCAGTGGGGTAAGAGGTGGATGGGGACCCTGGAGGAAGCGGGCACCGAGACCCCTGCCTAGGCCTCCAGGATGATCCCTGATTGGACAACGCTGCCCTGCCCTGCCCCACCCACCTCTCCCTGCCCACAGAGGACAGCAGGACCTGAATGGAGCCTGGACAGATGGACACACCCAGTCCCTGAATATCAGGCTCCGTGAGACGAGGTAAATTCTGTACGGTAGCTTCCGCCACTCCTGGGTAGAGGGCAGGGCAGGGGGCAACTGGGTGCTGACGTCAGAGAGACCAGCTGGTGGAAGGCTCTGCACTGGGGGTTCCCCGAGACGAGGTAGGACTCTGTGAGCAGTGAGAGCCGCTACTGCTGCTGCCACCGCCGGAGCTGCTGCCAACGACACTCTGGGCAGCAGGGCCTGTGATGAGGTGGACCACGGGCTTCTGGGCAAACAGCACACCTAAGGGAACAGACACAGCTCTTATCACTGCAGCTCCCACCACAGCTGGCACTGTGCTGGATGCAGACCAAGCCCCTTGAGCTCTCCTGGGCTGCCAAGAACACAAACAAGATGTGATAAATGTTCAAGATCAGTGTCAGGTGCTACAGGAGTACAGAGGGGTTTTAGAGGAAGGGAGTGGGCTCGAGGTCTAGAAACAGGCAGTAGCCAAGGAAAGGAAGCCCCAGGGAGCCTGGGGCCTGATCAAGCAGAAAAGGCAACCAGGGAGCGTTAGGGCCCAAAGCTGCAGCATATGGGGCTGGAAAGGTTAAGCGGGCAGCAGTCAGCACAACCGGGCCTTGGTACTAGTTGGGAAGCCTAGTGCTACCCACAGCTACCGAAGAGGCCCTTAGGTTCTGCTCGAGAGCAGACTCCTGAGATCTGAGCTTCTGGATGCGCTGGGGGTGAGGTTATGGGTGGAAGAGGAGAGGAGGATGCACAGCAGGACTGACAGAGCTAATGGAAGGGAGCTCTCAGGACCTTCACCCAAACCCCTGGGCAAGAGAAAAGGGTGCAGGGACTACAGTGGAGGGAAAAGGAGACTGGCTCCCTTCTCTTCAGGAAGGCAGAAGCCTGAGCTCCTGAACCCTCCCACTCTTGGGAAGGAAGAAGCTGCCTCATCTTTTTCTGGAAAAGTTTATTTTCTATTATGCTGACTAAAAGTAAGAGACAGTAAAATCCTTGTCTAGCCTTTCATACAAGTCCCTATTTAAGGAACAAAAGAAGAAAAAGGCACGAAGGTCTGGTCCCCAGCTCCTGCTTCCTATTCTCTCCAAGGTCTAAACCTCAGCCCTGAGCTTCCCAAGCTGTAACTCCCCAAGGGAGCATGAGCCACTTAGGCCCATGTCTTCTATGAGCTCTTGGGCCAGGCAAAGTACCCTGAATATGGATGGCATACAGACAGTGTGATACAAGACACTGGCAGGTGTCCCTGTGACAGTTGTCCCAGTAGAGATCCAGATTGTGAAGGGGACTGCAGGAAGCCTGTAGGGAGGTGCTGTGTGGTTTGCAGCCCCCAGGACAGAAGCATTTAAATGGGCAGGTGCAGGCCTCGGGAAATGCCTGTTTCCAAGGAAGATGTGACTGTAGGACTTCACACCTCCTGCACTGGCCACCCTACCCAAGCTGGTGACACTCCACACCCTCAGACAAATGGCTACCAGTCATCCAGGGGTGCTTCACAAGACTCAGACAGGTTGTGCCCATGCCTGACACTAACTAGTGAAATGGCAAGGGACAAAGGACTGCTACTTCTAAGTACTGAGTCAAATGCCCTGGAAAGACTGGGTCAAGGTGCTAAATAACTAACCAAACCAGCAGCACTCAGACTCTGCTGCTGGGGTCTCAGTCCTTAGTCCACTTTAAAGCCAGAAAACGACAGACAAGGCACCATGAGTGCTCTGCAGTCAGAAAGAAGACTTGTACATTGCAGCCTCTAACTTAACTCAGAATACAATGTCTAAGGCACAGGTGCAGCCCTAATTAGGAATCCTCACATGGACCAAAAGGATTTCCAGCAACATACAGGAGACCTATGATCCTGCTAACAACCCAGAAGGAAGCACCCAGGTGCACTGGGCATGAGGATGATGTCAGGGCCAGCAAGGGAAGGCAGGGCGTACCTGTGTAGGTGGTGCCATCAATGTCAACAGACATGTTAATGCTCCCAATGCTGCTTGGGGTCAGATTCAGTGCAGCAGCTGAGGCCTCTCCTCTGTCTTCTGCTAGGGCAGGGAGAAACAGTCAGGTCAGGACTCTGGTACTGATAGCACCCATGTGACCACCCCCGAGCTCATGGGCTGGCAGAGACCTAGGGTCACCAAATCCCCAATGCCCTGTCAATCCGGCTCACAAGTCCTAACCAGGCCTACTACGTATCAGCCCAGAAGCCAGACAGCAATAGACCCAGCCCTGACTCTGGGGATGTACTCTGTGCTTTTCCTGTTTAATGGAGTCCTGCAAAGGCGAGGGTTTTGCCCCTGGCCGCTGGCCCTCCAACAGGCTTTGGTCCTTACAATGCAGAGCCAAGACTTCTTTCAGATGAGCAGCCCTTCTCTTAGCCTGGCTCTGTACAGGGCCAGAACACCTATCCTCTCCCTGACTGGCAAGTGGGGCTGCGAGTAGCTGCTCCCTTCACACCCGCCTCCTCCAGCATCACTTGCTCACCAGAACGGCGAATAACAGGTATTTGAGCAGGAAACACAGGAGGAGGAAAAAAGGAAATGTAGTGTGTGGTTTGTGAAGAGAACTGGGCACTTGAAATATGTGGAAGGGAAGAGATGTCAGTTATGCTGCCCAATGTATTTCCTACAGGCTTGTGCTCCCAAGGGCCCCAAGCACCTTGCTAAGCTTCAGGATGACAGGGTGTCACCCCCCTAAACCTGATCCCTGTGCCCTGTGCTGGCCTACAGTCCATGAGGGACCACAATGCAGCCACGCCCTTCAGTTTAGATGGATCCAAAGGCCACCGGGAAGGAAGCACAGCCTTCTGCACCTCCATCTCCTTAAAGAGGACAGGGTGTGCCTGAGCAGCCTGAGAACCCATGTGGCTCTCAGGGTCAGGAGGAGAGCTGGGCTGCCCCGGCGCACGCACCCCTGCCATTGATGCGGATCTTCACAGGCAGCTGCCGTGCCATGCTGAAAAGGTTGCGCTGGAAGGCCTGCTGTACCAGGCGCTGCTCCTCCTCTGACAGCCTTGCTGCCTTCTTCTCGGCTGGCTCCCCTGACTCTAGACGCTCCCGCAGCTGTTCCAGCGCGGCCACCCGGCTCCCTGCCTGAGGTCCTGCCAGAGCCACAGGCACAGCCAGGCGATTTGGCACGGGCACTGTAGTTGTGGGGACCCCGTCACCTGCAAAGGAACTGGAGCTGGCCCATACTCACTCTTGCCACCCACAGCCCCATCTCAGACACAAGGACCCAGGGCTTTCCCTTCTCTCCAAGGGCCTGCTGACCTTTCCTGAGAGTGGCTGCTGGGGACAGCCGAGGGCCACCAGCGCTGGTGCCACTGCTGGAGCCAAGCCCCAGGACTGGGAAGCGGATCTTGGGTGGTGAGAGAAGGGCAGGGGCCCCAGCAGCAGCAGCAGCAGCAGCAGTGGCAGTGGTGGGTGAGTAGCCGAAGAGGGAGGAGCTGTAGCTGGGCCGCCGGCCCTCCCTGCGGTTGCCGTCGATGGCAGCCTGCAGCTCGGCCGGGGAGCTCAGGGCCTTCTTCTCACACTCATAGGCATAGAGATACTTCATGTACCTGCAGGGAAGGAAGGAGCAAGGAGAACCACCCAAACCGGCAGCACAGGCTGGCAATGGTCTCTGTGAGCAGCCTCTACTGGGCAGGGAATAGGGTGCCTGGTATACCTGCAAAGTCTGGGGCCACTGGACGCACTTCCCAGGCTCCTCCTCCTGCTATTTACCTGCACATGGCCCAAATCATAAATTCTACTCAAGGGAAATGAGTAATATCTCAGCAACATTTGTACATTTACTTTGGTGCCTTGAGGGACACAGGCCCAAATCTTCCTTCCTTCCTGGTCTCTTGAGCTCACTGTGTAAAGCTGGTCTGAAGGGAAAGACCCTTTCTTTCCACCATGCACAGGACCTAGGACTTCCGTCTTTCGTGTCCTATGTCCCAAGATCCAAGTCTCTCCCAAGAAGCTTTCTATACTGGTTACCAGCTGTCTCTTCCTTTCGACTGGAAAAGTTCTAACAAATAAAGTCCTTCATTCAACAAGGCTAGGCCACACTATCTGACTGATGTCATCTGTTCATTCTCTGGATTTCAAAAGAAGAAATTTCTCTATGCCTATTATTCTCCACTGCTACTCTTGGTTTAGGACAGCAATCTCATGGGGACTGAGTACAGGCTCAGTGTCCAGTGTGATGGTCACTTGGGGCAGAAGTGTTCTTTGGCAGCCATGCCAGATGGCCCAGGTTTGACTATCAGGTTGACTACTTAGGGGTTAGGATAGCCTTAGGCAAATTATTTAATCTCAAGAGAATTAGTTTTGTAATCTGAAAAATGGTGCAATGTCTCTTCCAAGATTGACTTGTGAGATGTAGGGAAAACAGAAAGGTAAAGAACCAGCACAGAAGACACACAAGGTCACGAGTGACTCTACCACCTGGTCTAGCAAAACAGTCATCTCTCAGGCCTCCCTGCTGGCTCAGAAATCTATTCCTCTGGCTTACTGTACACTGGAGTTTCCTTCCTTCCTCCCTGCCTTGGGGCTCAACCATCCCCTTTACCCAGCTTCTCTGGCTTCCTTCCCCAGCCCTGGCCACTCACTGGGTCCTGAGGGTAAAGGCGGCGCTGGTGATGGAGGTGGGCAGGTTCAAGCCTTTGGTGATCTCCCTCCAAATTTTCTTGTTGATGATCTCTACCAGGCCTCCCTTCTCTGTCACCAGCTTGTACAGCATGTACAGGTCCAGGATCTGCTTGGCCATGATGGGGATCCGGTTGATGGGGGTTCCTGTGATTGTTCAATGAGAAGGGGAGGGGAGCATAAGACCTCCAGCGTCACTTACCCTTGATGAGTAAAAAGTGGCATTCATGTATCTGCTTAGAAGTGGAAAATGACTCAAGTTCTCCAAGCCTGGAAGCTACCTGCCTACAGTCAGTTCTCTGGGTCAAGGAAGACAAGGTCAACTCCAGGCTGTGTGACCACAGGTAAGAGCTTTAGCCTTTCTGGATCTGTTTTCTTATCTGGTAAATACAAAAGCCAGATGAGACAAATTCCAAGTGTTTTGTGTTTTCTGCTGGCAGTACATATTGGGGTTTTTCCCCATGATCTGGCAACTTCCACTCTTTGGGGAAGCCTTCCTTGCCTCCCTAGTTGAGGAGCTCCTAGTCGCCACCCATGTACAGCGTGTGCCTGTGGCCTGCCTTCTCTTCTCCTGCTGCAGGACAAAGATGTGGCTCCCTTCTCTCCCGTGAGCCTCACTAATGTCAATAGAGCTGCTGGACCCACAGGTCTCAGGGGGATGCAGAGCCACTCAACTATTCTCTCCCCACTAATCACCCACCCCCTCTCTGGCTCCAGAAAGAGGGTGGGTCAGAGCAGCTTCCGCCTACTGGCCCCAAGGGGAAGTGAGAGAAGCCAGGGACTTGATTAGGAAACCTGGCACCGGGCAGGAAAGGCTACTAATGAGCACCAAGGGACACAGGGAGGGCGGGGCCAGGTCTTTTCATGGTGGCTGGGATGCTCGTCAGGAGGCGTGATGGATGACTGTCATTTGGCAGCCCCGGGATTAATGATCTGGAGGTCAGAGGGGAAAATTCCACAGGGAAGGGTCACCGTCCGGGGCAGGGTATGAGACTTGTTGCCTTTTGATGGCCGGCTCCTTTTACTGTACACAGGCTGCTGCTCCTGCCCTCCCCCCGCCCCACCCCCACTGCACTGAGGTGCCATGGAGCCGCGTGGTGTATTGGGCCTGTTTGGCTTGTTGTCCAATTGCTCTCTCTTCTCTAATGCAGGCATTTTCTTCTCTGCCCATAACAGCCTGCCTGCCTCACTCTCAGTCCATTTAGTCACAGGAGGAAGAAAAGAAAAGCCTGTGTGCAGACAGGGGGGACACTCTGGCAAGGCAGTGCCTCTTTTTTAAGATAGGAAGAGAACCACCAGGCAGTGGACCTTAACTTGACCAGAGAAACAGCCTGGGGTAGTAGGCTTGGCCAACGGCAAGGCTTGTGTGCCCAGCACATGCCCTGCTGTAGTGATCTCACTTTCTGTGGCATCATTTGGGAGGGCTAAGAAGACGTTTCAAAGTCCCCTGACACACGCCACTACTGGACTTCTCCAGTACCTGCACACATGTGCTTTTCACCTCTGAGCCAGATGTGCACTGACCTTGCCTTCACTCCTGCTCCTTCTCCCATCACTTTCCCTGTCTCTAGACACCAGTGTCCTGGGCAGCGGCTCCGCCTGTCCTTTACTACTCAACCCACAGGGCTCCACTGATTCTCCCTGGAGACTTCTCTTGCTGGATCACCACCCTATGCAGGCCTTTATTGGTAACTGGTTAACCATTAGATGGGTGAAGTGGCCTCTAGCCACACGCTTGCCTTACACACCACTGCCATAACCTTATTAAAATGCTGCTTCAAGGGCCTAGGGATTTGGCTCAGTGGTTCAGGCACCTGCCTTGCAAACACAAGGTCCCGAGTTTGATCCTCAGTACTGTAAGTTAAATAAATAAGTAAGTAAATAAATGAATGCTGCTTCTAAAACCAGTCCCCACTTCCTCGTTTAAAAACTTCCAATGGCACTCACTGCTTACCACCCACCCCACACATCTAGTATCATGACCCATGCCCACCACGCTGCTCACCGGGCCATGTATAAAGCACTCGAACACATCCCACCAACTCTTGTCACCGCCTTCTTACCAACCTCTCCCACCATGCTTGCTCTGCCTCTGTGACCCAGCCCCTGCTTGGCCTAGAAACCACCTGTCCCCACTTCCATGTCCATTCCCTCAGGGGAGAACTGAGAACTCTCCAACTACCCTAGTTTCTTCCCACAACAAACAATTCCTCTCTAAATATTTCCTGTATGTCCTGTGGCAACCCAGGGAGGCTGGTCAGCTCTGTGAAACAGGGACTGTCTGTCCATTACCAGCCTCCAGTATTATGGTAGCTGTTACCAACAGGCCTCCTGGGCAGACTAAAAACCATGCTGCACAAAGTCAGGGCACTGGCTCCAAGGAAGCTCACCTGGGAACCCTCCCACAGCTCCCATGCTGTGAAGACCTACTCTGAGTGTTTATCCCAACAGCCCTGACTACAAGTCATTTTCCCTTTCAGGTTCTAATGCTTCACAATCACACTTAAAAGAGCTAGGGGAGCTGAGGCTCAGTGTTTCAGCTGTTACGTCCACATCCTATAGTAAGAAAATTAGCAAAAGAACAACAGATGGTTTCAGGATTTTGAAAAAGTCAAGGAACCAGGACTCCATACAGCAGGGCCTCAGGGAAGGGAAAGCAGGTGCCATCATGGAGGTGGCTGAGTGTGAGCATCCAGGACAGCTGTGGCAGAGCAGGGCTAGCCAGCCGAGCAAGTGCAACCCTTAAGTTCACCCTGGATAGCCAGACACCACAGAGTTTCAGAACTGCACCTGCGAGCAGCTTTCAGACTGCACTGCTTCCTGCTGATCTCTTCAGGGGCGGTAAATCTTCAGACACAGGCAACAGGTTACATTTCTAGAAACAGCCATCATTCATCCAGGGACAGCCAGGAAACAGGATGAGGGGAAAGGATACGAACACTGGGTTTTACCAAATATGCAAGAATGGACATAAACCAGATTTCCAGAGTGGCTCACATGGCCTAGCATGTAGCTGCTCAGAGAGGATCACATGTCTATCATGAGTGGACACAGCTCTGAAGAGAGCCACTGTTAACAATGCAGAAATTTCATAAGTCAAAATCTCCACAGCCAGTGACTCAGGAGCCTGAGAAATGCCTAGGGAAGGGAAGCAAGGGAGAACACAGGACCTAAGGAGACAAGAGAAGACCTAAGGCTGTCCATAGTGGCTAGAAGCAGTAGGTGGCTATCAGCTGGCCTGTCACCAGTACCTGATAGAGAGCAGTCACTCCTGGAAACTCCCAGAGGACTGAGGTGCACAGGAAGGTTGGAAGCATCCTGGGTGCTCCACAGTCCCGCTTTCCCATACCCCACAGTGCATGGGCCCCCGTCTGTTGGACCCTGGTTCTGGAGATGAAGTCAATGGGGGACCAGAACTGCACCCGGAAGCTGGCCCTCAGGAGACAAAGCTGAGGCTATCCTGACTGTAGCTTTGGATGAATATGTGTGTCCAGATGATAGACCAACACCTGCTCTGGTCTTAATTCTAACAACTGGACTTTTTTTTTTTTGGAGACAGGGTCTTGCTTTGTAGTAGTACAGGCTGGCCCTGAACTCACTATGTAGCCAAGGCCGGCCTTGAATTCACAGCAATCCTCCTGCCTCTGCTTCCCCAGTGTTAGAATTATAGGCATGACCCACTACACCCAGTACCGTAGTATGTGGTTACTGAGGGATCGAACTCTAGACCTTGCACTTGCCAGGCAGATGCCGGAACCACTGAGCTAAATCCCTAGCCTCAGACTAGACTCTTGGCAGTTAGCTTTGTGCTGGTGGCCTTGGCAGCCATCTCTCCAAAGGAGAAAGACAGGAAGGTCTTTTAGCTAAGGTTGCCAATATATACTACTGGGGGATGGACACGGGGGAACCAATACTTCTAGCCTTTCAGCTTCCTCATTAGTGAAATCAGAAATTTGCACTAGATGATTCTGAATTCTCAAGTCTTAAGAGTCTATGAATAAAAAATCAAAACAAAAATGTATAGTTGTGATTATTCCCAAAGGGAGAATGACCTGACTTACAGAGTTTCCTGAAGTGGGGACTCTTATAATGAGTGATTTGGGATCTTCTCTAAGGAAGGAACCTTAATGCACTTAAGACAAAGTCAGTGAAGTTCAAGTCCACAAGCAATGGAAAGGACAGGGACTGTATCTGCTCTTTAGGCTGACCCGAAACCTCCTCTGAGGGGTTCCTCACCCACAGGAGCAAGCCTGTGTGCCCATATTCAATGCAAAAACAGCCTGCAGAAACTCACAGGAGAGGTCTGGGGATCACTGGTATGGCCTTGCAGAGGCCCCATCTCCACCCTGACACGCCTAGAGGGCACCTGGTGGGGAAGCCTGCAGACTGTCAGTCATTGCTATCAAAGCAGGAGCTAGGATTGAGGGTAATTAATCATGCTCTCCCTGACAGGAACCCAAGGCCTTATCTGCACCCCAAGAAATGCTGCTGGTCTCCAGTTCCCTGCTCAATAAAGCAGACTGACAGTTGCAACAAAGAGGCCCCTTATCAGATTTCAGCCAGGGAGCCTGAGGCAGCCCCAGGGACGGAAGTTGAAAGCTTTTATAAGGGCCAGGGACCCAGCAAGGCCTCCAGGACTCTGGGCTTTAACCCTTATTGGTGGGCACAGGCACTCCCAGGCCAGTGCTGCCCTCAGGAGCTTCCAGCAGATACAGCAGAACACCAGCTGCTTCCTGGCACCCTGCCTTCCTGCCTCCCACTGAGATAATACAGGGATGAGGGGAAAAAGAGACTGGGCTCCCTCTAGCTCCAGACAAAGCTGGGAGGTGGCAAGAGTGCTGAAGGGCAAGCCACTTCCTTTCCATCGTAGAGAATGGGCACCAGGGAAGGCCAGAAGCAATTGGGGGCAGGGCCCCAGACAGTTAGTTCATGGAGGCTGCCTTCCTGCCTACTGGTCAGGGGTGAGGGCCCAGAACCCAGGGTGTGGTCCTGCCAGGCACCCTCACTGCTTTTTCCTGACTTGGAAAAAGGTGATTAATCATGTTCAGAGCCTGACTGTCAAGAAAGCCGTAGAGGGAGCCTAGGAGAGTTCAGATACACTTTAGGCAGGGAAGTCAGCCAGCCTGTTGACCATTCTTCTGCACATTCATTTTCACGCTGCTCTGGTCCTGATCCTCAGGAACAAACAGGAAAATGACTGGTGGTATGTCCTCTGCTTCGCTCATGGAGAAAACACCTTCCACTGGACGTCCAAAGTCTGCACTGCAGTCTGTACTTGGGACTGTTCTGCAAGGCAGCTCTGGGAGAATGTGCATCCAGCCGTATTCAAGTCTTCCACTTTCAAATCCCACCGAGTAAATCTAACTTGCCTATGGGGTAGTGTATTGAGCTAAGTGTACAATGATCTGTGCTGCCTGCTATATACCATGTGACCATCCTCAGGCCAAAATATGGGACATTTCCCATGGCTCTCCCTCAATCAATACTCATCCTCCCACCCACCAGTCAGCCTTGGAGTAGCCATTATTTTGGTGTGCATTTTCTTGGACTTTTATAAATGGAGTCATGTAGCATGTAATTTATAAAGTACATAATCTTTTGTGTTTGGCCTCAGTTCACTATTAGGTCTGTGAGAGCTGCAGTGGGTGCGTGTAGGAGCAGTGTATTCTTTTTACTCCACTTTATGACTGCCACAGTTTATTAGTCTATTCTACATTTGATAGAGAGCTTTCTAGTCTCTAGCTACAACAAATGGTACCGCTATGAATACTCCTGCACGTGTCTTTCATGCAGGGAAGGGCTTGTTTCTGTTGGGTACAACCCCAGGAGTGGAACTGCTGCAGCTTTAATAAATCCTATCAAACAGATTTTCAAAATTGTTACATCCATTTATAACCATCTGCAATATATGAGTATTCTATTTGTTCTACGTTGGGCTAAATTTTAAACAAATAGTTTTTTGGGGGGTAGAGGTACTCTAGCTTGGACTAAATTCTTTAGGTGATACTCAACAGTACAAGTAATGTATTCTGCTATGAATAATGATGAAATCATGGCTTTGACCATGACACCTTTCCCTAAACCTTTGTTCAGAGAAGTTGGCCAAAGAGCTGAAGGTGGAAGAGCTAAAGCCCCCTCCTCTGCTCTGCTTGCTGTGCATCACCACCCCCTGACAACATCAATAGGACAGGGATGGAAGGATGCCAGGAGGGACCCACACAGCTCTCTGGGCTGCTGTTGCCATCCATGCCAAGAGGCTCTCAGATCTTGTGGTATCCAGGAAATATATGGGCCAAACCCTTTCCACAAACAAGTCTTTTGTCAATTCATTTATCTTAGCTCACCCTGGAACAAAAGGGGCAAAACCATCAAATAACTCAATTCTACCATGTGCTCTAAGTATCAACAAAAGATTCTAAAGGGGAAGAAGAGGCTAAATTTAATGACAAAACTGGGCCAAACTGGGCCTTTCAAAAACAGTTCCTGGGCTGGGGATTTAGCTCAGTGGTTCTGGACCCTGCCTTGCAAGTGCAAGGTCCCTAGTTCCACCCTGGATAACCACATACAATAATGCTGGGCATGGTTACTCACGCTCACCAACAATCAGTACCACATACCACAGTGCCTGGTGTGGTGGCTCACATCTGTAATCCTAGCACTCGGAGGCAGAGGCGGGAAGATTGCTGTAAGTTTGAGGCTCACCTGGCTATATAGTGAGCTCAGGGGCAGCCTGAACTATAAAACAGACTGTCTAAAGAACAAAACAAAACAATACCAAACAACAACAACAAAACCAAATTCTTGTCCCATTATTGTGTAACTGAGTACCTATAGAGTACTAAGTTACTATTAAAGACAGAAGGAAGACAAACTTAGTATTAATCAGCAGCAGCTAGATTACCAGCAGAGAAAAAAGGATCTAGCCCTCAGACAAAAGGTTAATTCTGAGACAAAGATTTGTGTTTTATACTTTCAGTTAGGTTTGAGGTTAAAAATGAAGCCCTTAACCAACATGTATATAGATATTGGGAAATGGCATGAAAATGTTCAAATCAGAGGAGGATAGGAAGGGGTAAAAGAAAGAACAACAAAAAAAGGAGAAGAGAAGGGAAAAATGGAAACAAAGCTTTTGTAAATAAGGAGGGGAGGGGAAGGGGGGGTCAAAGGGAGGGGGCAGGAAATGGGAAAAAAGATACATCATGTACAGGTACAAATTCTCTATAATGAACATTATTGTTATGTATATCTAAAATATACCAATAAATGTTTTGCTTGAAAAAAAAAAATGAAGCCCTTACACTGATCTTCACCTGACAAAAGATAACACAGGTTAGTGTACCAGGAAGAATATCCAAGGTAGAAACCACTTACACAGCCCTACCGCCTTTAAAGAATACTGAAGAAACTGCCTCCATCCAAAGCCAGGCAATATATGTCATGGACATTTCCTTGTCCGAGATGGATAGATAAGCACACAACAGAAGGAAAAACACTCAGGCTACACTCTGAGGCAGGCTCAGCCCTTTCCCACAGTAAATTCTTTGTATATATTCACCAAAAACAGATCTAACAATCGACTGGGGAAAACCAAGGTCAGTGTACAGCCTTGACCAGAAATGGCAGAAGTGGGAGGGCCACTCTACACATGAGGTCTTGACAAGACTTTTCTTCCACGTGACCAGGTGGCTTCTTAGCCAGATGCTCCCATGGGGGCAAGGGCAGGGAAGAACAGCCTTCTTGGTGTCATGGCTTAGGTGTGTTTCCTGTGTGCCCCACCCTGTCCTGACAAGGAGCAGCCTCCTTGCCACTGTGAGTTGTCACACCTCTTGGATCAATCAATCATCTAGATGCTGCTAGACCTCTACTGGACGATGGCCAGGAGAGGTGTCCAGTACTTGCTGTGGGGGTCAGAGTGCTATGGGACAGACAAGGCTTCCTTGCTGCTCTAAAACCAGTAACAACAGGGTTGTCAGTGCTGGGGAACCGGCATCTTGAGCAGACAGAGTTGGGAGATAAGTGCAGTGTGCTCTCTGGCCCTAGGTGAGTCCCTTAACCTCAGGCTGATTCTTCATAACCAAAGGTGATAACCTTTAACCTCTCTATCCCACAGAGCTGGAGCCTGGGCAGCAGCAGGTCAGATGATGAGTTAAAGAGTTCTATGAAGCTTACAGGTTAAAAATAAAAAGTAACTGCAAAGTCCTCCTCCTCCTCATCTGACTCTAATGAGATCACACTTCTAGGGGAAAACGAAACTAGCTTTTCTTCCTCAGGGATGAAGAAAAATGGAACTGTTTATACATAGCTTTTGCTTATCAGACTTACAAATTAGTCCCTTGGGGCACTTGAGAGCTCTGCAATCTAACCACACTTTCTAGAGTGATATTCTAGGGGAAAGAGAATCTGGAGCACCTTGTGTAATTTGATTTGGCATCAGTTAACAAAACAAGGAAATCCACTATTTAGCAAAGAAAGGGAAGAAACATTTGCTATTAGAGATTCTGATATACTCTGCACACATTCTGACAGAAAAATTCTTTAAAGGAGCTTTTTGCTTCCTTTGTTTTTTGTTCCCCAGGGGGAGATCAACAGAACAATCCAGGGCACACAATACGGCTTTTAAACTGTGTGGAAATGAACCTCTTTGATTGACAGATAAGAAAGTGAGGACCTGAGGTTAAAGATTTCCTCAAAACCCTGGAGGAGGCACAGGTGACCACTGGCTTTGCATACTCTGCCTCCAGAGGACTTGCATATCCAAGGTACATAAGAAACACATCAGCAAGAGCTGATGGTGCTTCAGCCCACCCACTGGTCCCAGTCTCCTCTACTGGTGGGCTGCTGTGCCGAGTCAAGGAGGGTTCAGAGTGCAGGAGACCTAGTCCGGCCTAGATACCGAAGACCAAGAGAGGAAAGGGCCATCTACTGTGGTCAATTCACCAACTGTGTCAACAACAGGAGAGAGCAAAGAGTGGCAGGCACAACCTGCACCCTCTCCTGCAGGATGGCTCTTTTATCACTTGAAGCTGCAGTTGTCTACCTGGAGCCTATCCATTTCCTCTGCGGCATCCCGTGGTCCAGCTGAGGTTCATGCCCCCAAGCCAGTTACACTCAGGCAGGGAATCTACCGCTTACCCTTCATGTCAGATGGAGGACCAGCTTGCTGTCTACTCTTGAGGTCAGTGAAGGTTCTCCTTGGTCCCAGCTAACAGAACTGCTGGAGTGCCCCAGCCACTCTGCTTAGGGAGGGACAAGAATGTCACACATGTCGAGAGTCTTTGGCCTCATCATTTTGTGAAGAACAAAGATAGCAACTGCCATACAATTAAAAGAGCAGCCTGCTCCCAGCTTTTCTAATCCACCATTCTAGCTTAGACTATAAGAGAGTTGACCCAGGACATCATGGGGCTCTGAAACAGTAAACTCCAGGTGAGGTTAATCTCCCAGCATGCAATCCCCTGGTACTCAGTCAGTCTAGGAGGGGCCAGGCTTAATGCCTGACTTACAGCTTCCTTCAGATGCCTGGAAGGAAGACTTCTTTTAGGATTTTTACTATCTACAGCAGAAATTTCCTACCTTTACTCTTACCATCCTCCTGTAGCAGTGGCTCTTGCCAGGGGCCATCTCTAATATCTAGAGATATTTCTGGTTGTCAGGACTGGGGATTGCTATTGACACCTCGTGGGACTAGGCTATGAGTACTGCAAACACCTTACAGCACACAGGACTGCTTACAAGATCAGCCTTTTGAGTCAGCAGTGCTACAGCTGAGGAGCTCTGTATGAGACACCAGCAAGTGGCAGACTGACTTGCCCCACCTCCAGGGGCAATGCCAGCAAACAGTGAAATACTTGATGGAAGTGCTGAAGGCAGGACCTGAGTAACCATAAATTGATTTACCAAAGGGAGTCACTTTCTCCTACCTTGGGCTCACTCAAAAATATAGGAGATGGCAATTTGGCTGTCTCAGAATAGACGACAGGTGGCAAGACTCTGTCTGCTCTGCTCTGCTTTTGCTTCCCATTACAGGGTGGCTGTGGAAGGAGGCGGCACCCCATTAGGCAGATGGTAGTAAGCACACCAAGCTGCTCATATACCAAACATGCTCTGAGTTCCTCCCAGCCTGGCTCTATTGGTGCTAGCAGCACAGAGGCATGACAGTGACTGTCCTTGAGGAGTTCCTAGTCCAGTGGGGATATGTAACACTAAGCAATCCTCAAGTATCACTCCTGGCTAGGCCAACCCAACTACCATTTTACTTTAACAGTCCTTCTGGGAAGGGCAAAAGATAGTAAAGTGGAAAATAAAGCAATGTTGCTATACTGCTGATTAAAATCTATATTGCTATGGCAGCCCCTTGGAGACAGGATCAGTGCCTGGATTTGCACCAGCTGGGCTTGCAGCTTGTAAATAATTAAAAGGTAATTGGAAGGGGAGACCGAAGTATTAAGTGGATTTCTCTCTCTCAGGGCAACCAGGGAGTTTCATCGCTGCCAGTCACATTATCTTTCAGGATTATATTCTTGTTTTCCAGCTCCTAGATCCAGCTAACTGTGGATGGAGTAAACTAATTAGGGCTACTGAAACTGCTCTGATGGGCCTGGAGACAGCACAGACTCAAACTTTCCATTGTCTTTTTGTTAGTAAAACTCTGCTACCAAGAAAGCAATATGCTTTCGAAAGTAAGGAACAGGATATAAAGGGGAGTGGAGAGGGACAGGGTCAAGGCATCAAGAGCACCAAAGAATGCTCACAGTATTTACCTGTTGAGGCTGCTATTAAGCTTAGCCTAGGACAGAGACACTCCCTAGTCTCAATAAAGCTATTGACACAGACCCTTGGGCAAGTATGATCAGGTATCAACAGGGAGGAGGCTGGGAGCAGCACTCCATCCAGCTGTCTCCTGTGTGGGGTGAGGGTGGAGCCACAGGCTGGACAGCTAGGACCTTCTAAAGAGGCTGGGTTCTGGCCAGGCTTCCTGAGTGCTGACTTGGCCAGTGAACCCACTAGCAGGACAGGATATCAAACTAGGAAGTTGAGCCCTGAGCTCTATACTCAAGTCAGGCCAGGGACTAGGGTAGGGATGGCTATAGGAGACAGTGAGGGGAGGAGGAGCAGGGAAGGCAGAGAATCAGGAGGATGAATTATAAAACGGATGCCACATACCCTACAGTTAAACTGTACAAATGTTCCGGCCAAGCCAGTGGATGCAAAAAAAAAACCAATGGATAAAAAGACAAAATGGCCTTTACGTCCCATGGAATCATTTTAGACTCCAAAGTATACTTGGGGTCTCTACTCTTTCACTTACCTTGTTTAGTCTCTATGAGACTAGACGTATCAACATCAGCCCTACATGCTACTTTAAGTGGAGCCCAAGGCTAAAAAAAGCATATTTGAATCCGAAATGATTCCAGACTCCAGTTAATTTGAAGAGATCCAATAATAAGGCAGGGCCAAATGGAGATCAACAATCCATTCACTTTTTGCCAAAGTCTTCTCTGCCCTCTTCAATATGGCCGTCAATTATTCAGATAAATCCTGAACCAATCAGCAGTAAGGGCCCCTCATCTTGAATATGGAGAGCGTACAATACACTAACACAGGGCAGGCACTCAATAATCAAGGATAAGGAAAGCACTTACCCCTCTTCTGCATAAAGACGAAGAGGTCATCCAGGAACTCTTTCCTTTCAGGATCACCATCTAGTTCATATAGCTGCAATCCCCACCCCAAGGAGAAACACAATGTAACATTCCATTTTGCCACAGAAAGTCTTACACCAGAGATACTATAACCATTAGAATAAGGACTACCCACTGCAGAACCACCCCATCTTCTTCCCAAAGGACATTTTACATACCTTGGCAAAATCTCGAGAAATTTCTCTTCCTCGGCCTCCGTCTGCATCATCATTCCAGGTCAAGCCACCATTCTACAGAGGAACAAGACAAATGGTTGAAAAGGGAACAGGAAGATAACTAGTAGAGGACAGAGCAATCATCTCAAGGCAACAATGACTCTCAGCATTCATGCTGGGAGAGACTGTTAGATGACTGCCTCTACCCCTTAACAGGGACACTTTTTTTTTCTTTCAATTATGATTCCAAAATAAAAGGAAGCTGGCCAAAAAGTCACCTCTATTTCCTAAAGGGTGGGCAGGTATTACTAATACTCAATACTGCAAGAGGGGACCCTAGGTTAGTGTTCAGAGAACCTCTCACCGACACTCATCTTCAGAGGCCACTGCTCTGAAACATACAGGGTCATGGGCATGAAGACACTATACCTGGTCTCCCTGTATACCACTCTCCATAGGAGTAAGGACCCAAGAGAACAAGCAAAGATGCTGAACTTCTCTGCAAGACTTCTCAATGGAAGCCTTAAACCTAGTGAAATAAAGGCTTTCCAGACAGAATAACACACCCAAGACTGCTCCAGGCCCAAGGGACAGACTCAGTGCCCCAAGGCAAGAGTTCATTTTCATCAGGGAAATAATGAAAACCTAAGCCTGACTTAATTGATTAGGTTAAATTAGCACTAGTCACTGAACAGGAGGGAAGGGCAAACATGCCTCTGTTATTTAATCTTGCTTTCAACTAAACAGAGTAACTCTGGAATGACTGGTCATCCCTACCATCAGGTAAGCTCCTTGCTTGGCACACAATTAAAGGGCTAGGTGAGCCACCTATATACTCATTCACAAAGCACAGAAATGCACATGCCATGTGGGAGAGCTGGTGGAGGCCCAGTAAATGCAAACAGAAGCCCAGAGAGCTTATCACCCATGTCCTGCAGTTAGCTGGGATGTGTAAGTCATAGGGGA
Organism: Petromus typicus; assembly: GCA_004026965.1. NCBI lineage: Eukaryota > Metazoa > Chordata > Mammalia > Rodentia > Petromuridae > Petromus > Petromus typicus. Next base: position 119,252 of record PVIR01000579.1, read on the forward strand.
GGGGCATCTGGGGCTGGGAGAAACCAGGAGTTTCTTTCTTTAGAACTTTTGGAACTATTCTTTGGACCTTGTAGCGATCTTGTTCTAAAACCACACTGAAACTAGATGTGGCATATACCTGTAATCTCAGCACTGTGAGTGGCTGTGACAGGAGGATCACAAGCTCAAAATAGAAAAATAAGATCTGGGAATATTGCTCAGTATAAGTCCTGGGTTTAATCTCCAGTAGTACAAGAATATATTTCCAATCTTAAAAACATGCCAAGTAAAATGAAAGCCTGGTAGAATTCCATTCTGCCCCCTTGCCCTTTAAACTTGCTAGCGGACACTGTTCAATTATATTTGGGGGCCATACCTCACTTCCCCTGCTCAGTTTGAGTTCTAGATCCAGACCCACTTCCTAATAGCAACAACTCAGCACAAAGTGCGCAAGTCTCAGAGAAATGACACTCTGTCAGTTGAAAGGAAACGGGTCACACCAGTGTCTCCCTGCTTATCTAGTAAAAGACTTGTATAAGGAAGTGCTCAGTAAATGTGATGGATAGTGTGCTCATCAGGTGCCCAGGCAGGCGCTGTTGGAACCTTCCTTATGTGCCTTCAGCCCAGGGAGCCCATAACCACGCCATAGGAGCACTGTGGTTTTTAAAGCTTCAACCCCACATTGTAATTACACTCGATAGAGAGCTAGTGTCATCTGGTGGCAACTAGATGATGAATAATCAAGATGAACTATGCCTGTCAGGTCAGCAAAACCAGACAGAGTTACAGTCTCTCTTCAAAGGCTGCAGTAGCCTGCTCTAATGCCCAGTGGTTTTGTTTGAGCCAGTAATTCCTGCTGGAAAGTCAATTATGGTGGGAGCCCCTCTAGGCTGAAAGACATTTAATGGAGGATCATTGCTGCTTCTGTTATGTCAGTTGTTTATTGCAGCAGATCTGAGGCTGAAGTTGTTCACAAGAGCTGCTTTCTCTGTTGTTCACCCACAGCAGTTTGGGGCTAATTACAGTAACTGGCAGGCATTCTAAAGGTTCACTCAGAAACGATTTAACATTCAGCTGGGTGGAGAGGTGGGAATCCACAACCTAGTCTCAGACAGGGCTTTCCCAGCGGGAGAGGAGTGTGAGAACAAGGATGTCTGTGTGACCAAAATAGGGACTATGTGTGAAAATAAACACCCAAGTGTGAGTTGACTCTAGGAAGGGGCAGAGAAGAATGGTGGTGGCAGTGCAGTTACTCAGCTCTGCCTCAACTGCATAGGAAGAAGGAATGACCACTATCTGTAGCCTGGGAAGAGGAAATACCATAAGAATCTGCTTCATGGGAGATTTTAGCCTGTAATATTTCCATCTAGCCCAGTGACCTCAGAGGTCAGGGACACTGGCCACGAGGACAGAAGCAAGACACTGGACACCGGGTGATCAGATATGAACCATTTCACAGTCCTACTTAAAATATAGAGAAAGAAGTTGGCCCAGAGTGGATGATTTCTTTTGTCCAGTCTTGTCTAAGACACGGCTAGTCTGTCAGTTAATTTAAAAAATATCCCACTGAGGGGGTGTGCATTTCTTCATCTTGAGACAGATACACTTTGATCTTATTTCACAGGAGCTGCTGGCTAAGGGGAGAATCCATAAGTTCTGCCTGCCCTTCACCGTCCAGCTGGATGCCAGCTCCTCTGGGAAGCCTCCCACCTCCATGTACCAAGCAGGTTCAACACTTTTCTCCTCCGGGCTCTCTCAGTTTCTGTTCTGATGACTTGTGTCTCAGCTCCCAGTCCTAAAAAGCACACACAGCCCTACTAAATAAAGGAAAAGGTATGGATTCCCCTGGGACCCCAGCCCCACAACTCTTTATCTCTTATTCTGTTTTCTATGAGAGGAAATCACTGGTTCTCAACTGACCAACTGCTATAAAACCATAGCTCACACAATTCAAGTTTATTTGGATGAAGTTGCTTAGCTTATCAACTGGGCGTAGGTGTGACTACAAGTTATCAGTCCCAAAATAATTTTTCTTTGATGCTGAATGTGGTTGACTGAGGCTGCCATGGTAGGAGAAAGCAGAGAATGGCAGAGGCTGAAACATAGGCACAAAGGCATTCTAAAAGTGCCCCTTTTGGGCACTAAGAGGGGTCCGCAAGAACAGCATCTGCACCGAAGGGCTGGTATGTGTAGGTCCACCACCCCCAACAAGGGTCTGACTTTGTGACCCCTCCAGCAGGACAGTAGTGTTCTGCACGGGGGAAGTCAGCAGTGGCCACAGTGGTCACTTACGCCATTTACAACACTTTCGGCCTCCTCTACTTCAGAATCCTCTTTGAACAACTTTGATCTCACTAGGAGCTCACAGGAAACTGTTCCCAATATCCACCCACGACCAGCTTTAGCTATGATACCCACCCAGTCAGCTAATTTTCCTCATGAAACCCACAGGGTATTTTTTTAAACCTCTCCAAAATGGTGGTGAAAGAGGGATCACGGAAGTAGGACAAAGGGGAACAGAAGCCTTCTGTGTGCCAAGCGCAGAATGGGGCCTCAGCAGTACTTTCTCATTAACTCTACAGAATGGCGGTGGCTATGTCAGAGCTCAAGAGACCGTGGCTCCAGGAGCTCCAATAAGCAAAGTGCTCAAGGGCTCAGAACTTTTTTATAGCACCAGGACCCAAGCCCACATTTGCCTGGCTCACTTTGTGGCACATGCTCCTCACACATTAAAACAATGCCAAGTACTCCAAGGATGGTGATCAGGAAGGACAGTAAAATTCTCAGAATGCACTAGTCAGAACCCTGGGGGAATTTCAGGCAGTAAGAGAGTCTTTCATTCCTTGATTCTTTCCAAATGGAAACCAGCCCTTACCCAACACACCGGGCTGACAGTTATCTGAGGCACCACCAACCTCAAACTAGCTGCAAGATAAGACTATACACCAGAGGGTGAACACCAGTGTCTCCCAAGGGCCAGGACACCAGGGTACAGGGTGAGGAAGAGAAAAGGAAAGGGGGGGAAGGCAGAAAGAATACAAACACTCCTCTGAAAGGACCAGAGTAACACGTTATCTAGCATTGTGATATACAGAACTTCTCTAATATCTCAACCATGGCAGATCAAGAAATCACATGGGAAATAAGCAGATTCACTACAATGTAAATCTAAAAGGCTATCAATGGAAAAAGAGCCAGGCTTCTTCTACACTGTGGGCAAAAGTAGATCACTTAGGTAGAAGTGACCAGCCTATGCTAACAGAAAGGCCCAGTAAGGGAGTAAGCCTTTTCAGGAGGGGCAGCTTCCTGTCTCTGGATGGCCATCCGCGTGGGACCTCAGGATGCAGAATCACATGAGGTAGAGTGGATGAGATGGTCTCCAGGGAATCTTTTGGTTCCGGGAAGAAAGGATCCAATGACAAATTCATTCAACACAGATTTCCCAAGACCCACCTATTTAGATGTAGAGCATTGTGTAAACTACTGAGAACATCCCCTTCCCCCCAAGTAGTTTCCAGCACTGGGCATTTTACCAGAGTGGAAAAACAAGTTGAACTTACATACACAGCACTGACAACAAATACCAAACCACAAAGTGCTGAGAGGCGAAGAAAAGACTGGGGGCTCAGAGGTGAGGTTAAACTGACCTTAAAGGGATGGGCTAAAGGGAGATTTACAGTTTAGAGAAGCAGAGAGCGGAGAAAAAACAAGGCATGTTCTGGCAGGGAGGATACAAGGACAGCTAGTCTCAGTGGCTAAGGTGGAAACAGGCTGCGAAATGCCTTGAATACCAGAGGAAACTTAAACTTTGAACTGTGAGCAGTGGGGAGGCAGTGGATGTTTCTGAGCAGAAAAGCAAATGACTTCAATCAATGTGCTGCATGATTTTAACAATCAATTTGTGCACACACATGTGCGTGTAGTGCTCTACTACTGAGCCACAATCCCTGGCCCTTTAAAAAAAAATTATTTTCAACTAGATGGGGTGGTGCATGCCTATAATCCCAGCATTCTGAGGGGCTGAGGCAAACATCACAAACTCAAGCCCAGCCTGGACAACTTAAATTCAATAAGACTTGGTCTCTAAATTTTTTTTTTTTTAAACTGGGATATAGCTCAGAGTGATGGTTTTTGGCTCAATCTCTAGTACTAAAAAAATTAATTAAAAAATTAAAATTTTTTTAGACAAATCTCATTACATTTTTAGGCTGGATTTGATCTTGTGAATTTCCTGCCTCAGCCTTCTGACTAGGTGGAATCCTAGGTGTGCAACATCGTGCTCAACTATCAACATATTTTTTCTGGAAAAAATGCAGTATACACAGGCAGATACTTAATTTCTTTTTTTCATCAGTACCAGCGATTGAACTCAGGACCCTGTTCTTTAGGAGGAGGGTACAGATGGTGCCACTGAGCTAAATCCCCAGCCCTTCAGATACCTAACTGAATTAAGACTGCAGGTGGCTTTACTCAATTTTTTTCATTATATTCATTCACATACAAACATTTGATCACCTAGGACAGTGGTGGTGAAACTATGGTACACGTGCTGCACACACGCCTCACAAAGAACAAGGTCCTGAGTTCAATCGCTGGTACTGATGAAAAAAAGAAATTAAGTATCTGCCTGTGTATACTGCATTTTTTCCAGTAAAAATGGGTTGTTAGTTGAGCATGGTGTTGCACACCTAGGATTCTACCTAGCCAGAAGGCTGAGGCAGGAAAATCACAAGATCAAATGGGCTAGTTGTATCACTGAAGGCTCTAAAGGTTTGCCATCACTGACCGAGGATATATTAAACACTATGAAAAGTTTTGAGAAAAAAAAACCCAAGACTGCTTTGCTATTGAGCTGGCATCCAACCTCTTGGAGCTTACAATTTAACTGGGGGAGGGATCAGGGTTAAAAAACCAATTATGGATACTGCGGGTGCCACTCAGTGGCAGAGCACTTGCCTAGCATGGTCAAGGGCTTGGGTTCAAAGCCAGACACAAGGCTGGCGGTGCTAGGGGAATAAAACCAATTATGTTTATGTTTCATTGAAAAAAATCACTATTTTTTCCATATTAACTTTTGACGTGTGTCAAAACCCATCATTTGCTTTCCTGCCACCAACAAAGAAATGCATATAAAATGCACTGAAAGAACAGAGTAATTTACTGCGCAAGTTATGTCTTCACAACATTTAGTCTAGGTAAGAGAGTAATCTGACTCTTCATTTAATAAGATATGTTTTTCGGGCTGGGGATTTAGCTCAGTGGTTCCGGTGCTTGTCTTACAAGCACAAGGGCCAGGATTCCCCAGTATATACAACAATGTTGGAAGTGATGACTCATGCCTGTAATCCCAGCACTCAGGAGGCAGAGGCAGGAGGATTGCTGAGTTTGGGCTGAGTTTAGAGCCAGCCTGAACTATAAGGCGAGACCCTCTCTCTCAAAAAAAAAAAAAAAAAAAATGATACTTTCATGCTTCTTGGTGGTTTATAATGCCTATAATACACCACTTTAGTAAATGGCACTTAATATTTGTAGGAGGAATTGAGCCCTGGGCTGGTAAGCAGTCATCCACACAGAGAATCTGGGAACCAGGAAGAAATGAGAGAAGCAGAGACAAACTAGATAATCAATTGGATCTGGCTTGAGGATGAAAGAGAGAGAAGAGGGGCTGGAATCTCACAGTGAGAAAAGTGTGTTCTTGTGCAAACAGGAAAATTGGGCAAGGGAGTAGGCAGGAAGCCTTTGAGCACTAATGAAAACAGACCACTGTCTTGGGGACATGGTGACCAAACCAACTGCACAGCTGGGGATCCCACAGCCAGATCACAGCAGCTGGGAGTAGCAGAAGACAAAGGCTTGCTGCCAGCTTTCCAGTTCAGAGAAAGAAGGATATTTATGTATATCTTCTGATGCAGGATAACTACCTCGAGCACTTCTTTCGACTGGAATCTGGAGGAGAAAAAATCCCCACCTCTCAACCAGACCACACCCTAAGATTTTAGGAGCCTGGCCGGCATTCCTCAGAGTTGTGCCTCTCCCCCGCCCCACACACACAGGAGCCTGACTTTAAAGGCAATTAAGTATCTGGGCTATTTTAGGATTACTCCTTGACCACCTGGAATATCTTATTAAAGCACAGCTCAGATGTCCAAAGCAATTTTAGTTCCCATTCCTCACTTCTACTCAAGGCAAAAGTTAACCCTTCTTTGCCTTGGAGTTAAGTACAAAGTGGAACTAAGTGACCAATTCTTCCCTTGAGTTCCACACATTCTGAAATCTCTAAGAAATTTCCTGCCCTTCAGTAGCACTTCACATACTGACAACTTTTATGGAGATTCCTGTGCTCTCTGAAGACACAGAATGGTACTGTGGTTCCCTTCTGTCTGCTCTCTATAATCTAAGATATGAACCACAAGGTCAAGGATCTAGGCAAATTCCAACGACCTGCACCTCAAAGTGGTCATTAGTAAAATTACCAGACTTCAAAGGAGCTGTTTCTAAGCTCCCGAACACCAATTAAGTATTCTGCAATATAATATACTTAGGTGGAATATGGCTGTCTTTTTTTATTTAATAAGCAACAAATACACCGCCTTATTTTTGGCCAGGCCTATGGCTCTGTAAGTATTATATGTACCATATTTGTGACTGCTTTGCTGCTGAGCTGGCCAGGAATGTTGCAATGTTAAAATTCCAACTCCTAGATCTTGGTATAAAGAAAAGAAAAACACTCTTTGCCCTCACACTAGTTTTAACTGATTCCAGGAGGTAATGAGACATGCACAAGAGTAATGGGCAGGATTACAAAAGAATCTAAGCGGAGATGGGGGGGGCCAGGAAGTAAAACAGATACTGTTATAAGCAACACTGTTGGGCTACAAAAACCTCCTGATAAGATCAGGTTTACTGCTCCTAACTAAATCTCTGGGCCCTGAAAGCACTGAGCTGTAATTATCAGATGTACACCTTCCGCCGCCAGGTAACTTCAGCAGGAACCAGAGTGAGTGTGCACCTCCTACTAGCAACAGACAATTCAAACTCGGTAGCTTGGAAAAGACCTGCGAGACTTTTCTGACTGAGCTGTAAAAAGGGGCAGACTGGAAAAGGGAAAAGGGCAGCAGCCTAGCCTTTCCAGCTACGCCCAGAATCCATCCACACACCAAGAAGACTGCCCAGAATATGGGTCCTATACAGCAGGCAGAGGAGCTGGTTAGGGACACTGACGTGTAGCAGTGGCATGCCCAGCCAGGTCCAGGGCTGAGAACCAGAGGGAACCCAGGTCATTCTCCCTGTGGGACTAGCACTCTGGCTTCCTCCAACACTGGAGCTACACTACCAATTGTGCTTGCACTGCTGCTGCTGGCTGCACTCACACCTCAAGACTCGGTTCAGAGTGGCAGAGACAGAGCTGAAGAGCTCAGGAAGGATGATGCCACAGCCAACTGACAGTGGGGAGGACAGGCCTGAAGAACTCAGGATACTGGCTAAAGGCCCCACTCCACAGATGTTGTATAAAACTTGTTCACAAGGTACACAACTGAAATACATAGGAAGAAAATATTTTTTTAAAAATGTGATCATGAATTAGTCCACAAAGTTAAAAAAGAACCCTCCTTTTTTAAGTCTGGGATTCCACAGATCATCTTGGACTGCACAAGTGAGTCTCTGCCTCAAAAATCAAAATAAAACAAAATCAACAGCTTTGAAAAATACTAACAGGGGGGCCAGAGATTTAGCTCAAGTGGTACCAGGCCTATGTTGGAAGTACAAGTACCCAAGTTCAATCCCTGGCACTGAAAAAAAAAAAGATAGAAAGACAGACAAAAAATGCTAGCAGTGAGCAGTAACAAAAGTTGGCATAAGAGATTGCCCAGTTCCTATACTGGAAACACAAAGTGGCACAGCTTTTCTGGAAGTCACTTTGTTGAAATGTCCTTCAAACTAAAACAACAGCAACAACTAATCACAACTAAGCACTTAACTTGCCCAGGCAGAGGTCTGATGTTTTATGTGTATACGACACCAGCTCCTTTGCACAATGCTTTGAAATATACCATTTCCGGGTCGGGGAGTTAGCTCAGTGGTTCCGGCGCCTGTCTTGCAAGCACAAGGACCTGGGTTTGATCCCCGGTAACCACATAACAATACTGGGCGTGGAGACTCACGCCCAGCAGCAACCGGTACCATATACCACAGTGCCGGGCCGTAGTGGCTCACGCCTGTAATCCCAGCACTTGGGAGGCAGAGGAAGGAGGATTGCTGTGATGTGAGTTTGAGGCTGAGCTCAGGGCCAGCCTGAACCACAAAGTGAGACCCTGTCTCAAAAAAAAGAAATATACCATTTCCCCTTTTTTCAGGTGAGAAACCCAAGGCAAAACAAAGTTGAGTGATTCAAAGGTTACACATGTTGAACAAACGGAGTTCAGAATTACTGCAGGCAAAGCAACTTCAAATCTCTGCTTACCTTCTTGGTCTCATCTTGTAATGCTACTGAATTGCATCAGTAATTCACTGAATCCATCCTAAAGAAAAAACTGGAAGTACAGTACAACTTTCTAAGAGCAAAGAATGAGAAACAGCATAAATGTCTGACAGCAGGCTGACTCTACTAAGGGAACCGGTGAGGTACAGAGGCACTACCAATGTGACTGAACGTTACATGGCCATTACTCTGAGAATACCGAAACCACTGAAGGGTGATTTCTCTCCTTGCTAGCACAGAGCAGGAGTGAGTAGTAGGGTTTAACTGGCCTACAGAGTTTACTGCCCAGCCTCCAAGAAGCCCAGCTCTATTCCCTCAGTGCTTAAAAAGCAACCATACAGACGGGAATTTAGCTCAGTGGTTCCGGCGCCTGTCTTGCAGGCTCAGGGCCTGGTTCGATCCCGATAACCACATACTATACTGGGTGCGGAGACTCACACCCAGCAGCAATCAGTACCACACACCACAGTGCCGGGCGCGGTGGCTCACGCCTGTCATCCCAGCACTCGGGAGACAGAGGCAGGAGGATTGCTGTGATGTGAGTTGGCGGCTGAGCTCAGTGCCAGCCTGAACTACAAAGCCAGACCCTGTATCCAAAAAAATCCAACTATACAAACGGGGATGGAATGTTCATCACAAAAGAAAATCCTGGCTATTAGCAAACAAAAGAGACAAAACTGTGAGTGAGGATGTATCTACTACCTCCTTTCCTCCCCCCAAAAAATCTCATGTAGAAACACCAGTTAAAGTTAACACTTTGAGCTAGCCATAGTGGTGGATATCTGTAATTCCTACTGCTTGGGAGGATTAGGCAGGAAGACTGCAAATTTCAGTCCAAATGGACAACTTGGCTTGACTGTCTCAAAAAAATATTTAATAAAGAAGGGAGAGAGAGGGATGTAGCTCAGTGCCTACCACACACAAGCCCTTGCATTCAATCCTCTAAACCACAAAGAAAACCAAACAACAAAACACCTTGCACCTTACATGAATAGTTAAGCTTGAGTCTAATAAAGTGCCTGGAGCCTGGCATCTCTGATACATGGGAGACTGATACAAGAGGATCACAAGTTCCCGCTTGGATAACTCTGCAAGATCCTTTCTCAAAATTTAAAGATAAACGAGATTGGGGGGCCAGGGATTTAGTTCAGTGGTTCGGACATCTACTTGGCAAATGCAAGGTCCCAAAAGTTCGATCCAAACAGAGACCAAATCTGACCAATCCAAACATCCAAATCGAGACTGCACTCACAGTGCTGGGCATGGTGGCTACGCCTATAATCCCAGCACTCAGGACCCAGAGGGAGGAGAAGGATTACTGTGAGTTCAAGGCTAACCTTGGTTACATAGTGTGTTCAGGGTCAGCCTGAACAAAGTGAGACCCTATCTCAGAAAACAAAAACAAAAACAAAAGAACCCCTAAAAGATTGGAGATGTAGCTTAGTGCCAAGGCTCTGGAATCCTGAACCCTCCTTTTTCAAGTCTAGGATTCCACAGACCATCCTTGACTGCACAGTGGAGACCCTGCCTCAAAAAAGGAGAGTTTAAATTTCAACTCCAGCCCCGCCATGGGGGTTTGGGACAGGAAATAAAACCAAATGGGGTTCAGTGTCAAAAACAAAGGAGAGACTCCGAACAAGAGGCTAAGCTGAAGGAAGGGCTCAGGGGAGAATGGCATTGGCTCTTAACACTCATGGCTGAAGACTACGGATGTAGTCACTACCCTCAAACACACCCCACTACTGCCATCCTGGGAGACAAGTCCAGTTGTACATCCAGAACTCAAATAGAAATAATTATATTAAGGCCAGAGGCCTTGAAAACTCACACCTAGAAATACCTCTGAACTGAGCCTAGAAACCTGTCCACCACCTTAGACAAACAGCAAAGAGCCTGGCCATCTGCTGGGGCCTCATGGAAAAAGAGTATCTACAGAAACTCACAAAGACAAAGCCTCCAAATTCATACCGCCAAACCAACACTGAACCTTTGCAAGTTGAAGACAAAAGTCTTCTCAGGAATGTGTCCATAGAAACAGAACAGCCACTCAAAGTGAGCTTACTGAGAAAAACAAAACCACACAGAACCCAAACCAAATCTTCACTTTACATAGTGAACTGTTAGCTTTGACATTCCTCTGGTATGTAGCAAGTTTATCATTTTTAAACAAATGATGCCTACTTTTACTGATATACAATTTTATAAATTATTTTACTAATACTTGATTAAATCTACAATCTTGCCACTATAAAATGGTACTATAAGAAAAATACTGTGTACGTCAATATATTTTATATAAATATTGCTAAATTGATTATACATCTGAAAGAAGTCCCAAAATTATGAAGTTTGTGTCATTAAAATATCTCTAAGCTTTAGCTGAAATGTTAATTCTATTTTGTTATTTATACAGGTGTGCCTTATTCTTATTAGCCATGTAATATATAATCCACTATTATAATTGTGACTAGATCATATTTGCTTATGAAACAAATCAGTTAATTTCATAATTTCTTCAACAACTTCATAAACTCAGACTGCTGAGACTGAATGAAAGAAAACAGGGCAAAGCACACAGCTCAGTAAGAATTTCTCCTCTGTGTCTGAAATTTCCATAATAAAAAATTTCCATATTAAAAGTATCTTACAAAGTTAAGATATTTAAATAGCTAAAGTAAAGAGAAACCTAAAAACATCAATTTTTAACTTTCCTGAATCTTCTACATTATTTCTTTTTAATTCAAATCTTTATCAGTACATTCATTCATATGTAATGATTACTGTTTAATAACAATATTCTCAACACACATATAAGCACAAATACGTGTAATTTGCATGTGATTATATGAACATAGAGAACACACAGAAGTTATTTTTCATCACAAGCTCATAGAATAAGTAATGAGGAAAAACAAAAAAAGTACTAAGTAGCCATGTAATAATAATGATAAAAAAACAAATCATCACAAGAGGAAACTAGCATACAGGAGAGAAACATGACCAAAAGAGAAGTCACTCTAGCATGGGAGATAACAAAAGAACAACCTAAAAGCAGCTTCCACAGACGTACATTGAAAAGAACTGTCAAATGCTGAGACTGGATGAAAGAAAACCGGGCAAAGGACACAGCTCAGTAACAATTTCTCCTCTATGTCTGAAATTTCCATAATAAAAGGTTTTCAGGAAATTCCAAAATACAGTTTACAAAGTTAAGATATTTAAAGAGCTAAAGGAAAGAGAAACCTAAAAACAAGCAAATATCTAAATTCCAAGAAATACATAAAATTGGAAATTAAAAATAATTGAACAGAGTTGAAATAAAACATTTATTTTTGGCAGAACTGGGGGACTGAACTCAAGGCTGATCTACCACTGAGCTACATCCCCAGGCCTTTTTATTATGAGACAGTTTGGTATGTTGCTCAAGCTGGTCTTGAACTTGTGATTATCCTCCTACCTCAGCCTCCAAGTAGCTAGGATTACAGACATGCACCATCATGACCAGCAAGATAAACAAGTTGAAGTGAGAATTAGAAATTATAAAGTTGAGTGTAAACACAAGAAAATGACATCAAGAGACAGGAATATGAAAGAAAAATACCTGGAAGACTGAATAAGATGGTTCAGATATTCTTATAATAGTCAAGCACAGGTGGCACATGCCTGTAATCCCAGCACTTGGGAGATTGCAGCAGAAGAATCACTGAGAGCATTGCTTTTTTTTTTTTTTTTTGAGACAGGGTCTCACTTTGTAGTTCAGGCTGACCCTGAACTCATTTTGTAGCCCAGGTCAGCCTCAAACTGACAGCAATTCCCCTGCCTCTGCTTGCTAAGGCGGAGCCACCATCAGGTGTCAGCCACCACACCCAGAACTGTGGCATGTGGTACAAGGGATTGAACTCAGGACCTTGAACTTGCCAGGCAGACACTGGAACCACTGACCTAAATCCCTGGCCCATCACTGAGAGTTTGAGGCCAGCCTGAACTACACAGGAAGATCTATCTCCAAAAACCCCCCCACACACCCCACACGAAACCCACAAATCAGGTTAAAGGAGAAAACCAAGGTCTAAATGCAATAAATAAAAGAAAGTCTCTACCTAGCATCCTATAGTGGAAGTATAAAATAGCACTAGAAAGAAAACTTTTCTCTAGGAGGTAACCCTAGCAATAGGAGAGGCTGAGGGAAGGGCTGCAGGTTCCAGGCCTAGTGGAACTACTTAGCCTCTGTCTCAAAGAAAACAGGAATCTGGGGTGTCATGCAGTGGTAAGGGTTGGCCTAGCATGGGTAACACTGTAATAAAACAAAGTTTAAAAAAACAAAAGGAGGAAAGATTCACAAAAGTAACAGTTTGACAACTGACTTCTCCACAGCAAAAACTCTTGTTTTTGACCATGAAATTCTCTTATCAAAGTGTTTAGGAAAATAATGGTCAATTTAGAATCTAAAGCTAGGAACAATTATACAAAAGGTCAAAATAAAGATACTACGAAAGAAATATGAGATATACCATGACCAAGTTTGTTTGTTTTCTAGTAATGGAAATAAAACCCAGAAACTTGCACATACTGGGAATGTGCTCTACCACTGAACTACATCCCATCGTTCATTTATTTATTTAGAGATGGGGTCTTGCTTTGTAGTTTAGACTGGCCTCAAACTCACAGTAATCCTATCTTAGCCTCTCGAATTCTGGAATTACAGATGAGTACTGGGATTACAGATATGTATCACAACACTCAGTCTTTTAAAAGTTTTTGGGGAGCCGGGGATTTAGTTCAGTGGTTCCAGCGCCTGTCTTACAAGCTCAAGGGACCAGGTTCTGATACCCCATAACCACATACAATACTGGGCACGCCCAGCAGCAATCAGTACCATATAACACAGTGCCAGGCATGTCATGCCTGTAATCCCAGCACTCGGGAGGCAGAGGAAGGAGGACTGCTGTGATGTGAGTTTGAGGCTGAATTCAGGGCCAGCCTGAACTACAAAGCAAAACCCTGTCTAAAAAAAAAGTTTTTGAGATGGATTTTTGTGAAATTATAAAATTTGCAATCCCCCCAGGCTGTCTTTCACATAACTGGGATCACAGAGCCACTGTGCTTGGCTCCTAAACTGAGTTGTTTTTTTTTTTTTTAAATTTATTTATTTACTTTTTTTTTGGAGACAGGGTCTCGCTTTGTAGTTCAGGATGGCCCTGAGCTCAGCCTCCAACTCACATCACAGCAATCCTCCTGCCTCTGCCTCCTGAGTGCTGGGATTACAGGCGTGAGCCACCTCGCTCCGCCCTGTGGTATGTGGTACTGATTACTTCTAGGCATCAGTCTCCACACCCAGTATTGTATGTGGTTACCAGGTGATCCAATCCGGGCCCTTGCACTTGCAAGACTGGCGCCAGAACCACTGCGCTAAATCCCGGGCCTCTAAACTGAGTTTATTACGTAACAAAATCTCTGCTTAAAAACTTAGTAAGGAAGAGTAAAGAAAAGCCCTAAGAAAGAATGTGAGACAAGTAAAGTAAGAAAAGCAATAGATTAAAAACAACAATGGAGATTTAGCTCAGTGGTTCCAGCATCTGCCTTACAAGCACAAGGTTCCAGGTTAATCCCTTGCTAATCACATAACACAATGCTGGGTGTGGTGTTTCATGCCTGTAATCCCAGTATTTGGGAAGCAGAAGCAGGAGGATTGCTGTGAGTCAGAGACTGGCCTGGACTACATAGCGAGCTCAGGGCCAGCCTGAAATACAAAAACTCTGTCTTAAAAAAATAAAATAGGGGCTGGGGATTTAGCTCAGTGGTTCTGGTGCCTGTCTTGCAAGTGCATGGGTCTGAGTTTGATCCCCAGTAACCACATACAACAATGCTGGGCGTGGTGACTCACACCCACCAGCAATGAGTACCACATACCACAGTGCCAGCATCGGAGCTCATGCAAAAAAAAATAATAATAAATAAAATAAAATAAAACAACAACAACCTCACAGGTCTAAACAAGTGACTCTTGGAGGAAAAATTAGTTGAGAAGGGGTTAAAAAAAATTGGAACTAAAATGTCACTATAAATTAGAAAACAGGTCAGTTTGGCTTCGATACCCAAGTGAGCAGGCATGTCAGTTCCGATAATGCTACCGTAAATAAGATTGGGGAGTGAACACAGGGGCTGCTCATATTACTACTTACAACTAAGTCCACAACAAGTGACAATTACTATCTCAACTTTTTCAGGAAACAAGAAAGAACATGGCCAAAATCCAAAACACTAACAATACCAAACGCTGGTGAGGATACAGAGCAATGGGTATTCTCACTCAATGCGGTGGAAGTCCAAAAACAGCGCAATCATTCTGAAAAACAGCTCAGAAGCTTCTTTTAAACTAAAAGTACTCTTAGCATACAATCCAGCAACTGCATCCATCTAAATGAGCTGAAACTTATGTCCACACAGAAACCTGCACACAAATGTTTTTATCATCTTTATTTATAAATTACCAAACACTGGCAGAAACCATACTGCCCTTCCAACAGTGAGTGCTGTATTTAGACAATGAGCTATTATTATTCAGTGCTAAGAAATGAGATTTCAAGCCATGAAATGACACAGATGCATTATAAATATATATTAAAAAGTGAAAGAAGTCAACCTGAGAAGGCTTCCTTAACACTGAATCATACCAATGGAGAGGCTGTCAAAGGCAAAGCCATGGAGAAAGTACAAAGGCCGGTGGTTCCCAGTAGTCCGCAGAGACAGAAGAAAGGATAAATAGGTAGAGCCCATAGGACTTTGAGGACAGCAACACTGGTCTGTATGATACTATAATGGTGGATATGATCATTATACACGTCAGAGCCCATGGGATAGGAGTCCATCCCTTTGTTACCATGCACTCTTGGGTGTCCACAGAGGCTCATTATGTTTTATCTAAATATCCTTCCACTGCAAGATTTTGGGTAAGAGGACTGTGTATGTGTGGGAAGGAGATATGTGGGAAATCTGCTCAATTTTGCTGTGAAAACTGCTCTAAGAAATAAATTTTATTTTTAATAAACTATGAAATAGAGCCATTCACATTTTAAAAAGGAAGAGCATAAATGAAACAAACACCTCTTGAGTGCCTACTGCGTGCCACTCTTGCCATGTTTGCTGGAGTACCACGACAAAACCCAAGTATGGTCCCTGTCCTCTGGAAAGCACCATCTAGTCTAAGAATCAGATCTCAAACAAATCACCACACAAACACACAAGTATTTATTCAAAGCTTCTACAGGGAGAGCGAAGTGAGAGGTAAGGAGAGAACACAGGTTGAAGAGGTAACATCCAAAGGCCAGGGTTACTACCGCACAGTGACAGGTCTGGCTGGAGAAGCAGGCAGGGGTCAGATGAGGCAGACCTGGTATTCTGTAATTAGAGCGACAGACATCATAGTTGGAAGCATTAAAGGACTGACCTACTCTGATTTGTTTTTTTAGATCACTATAGCTGCTGGGTGGAGAATAGATTAGAAGGGTCAGGGGAGCCACAGAAAACTGTTGAGAGCTACAGCAGAGGCAGAGTAGCCTGGATTGGGCAGGAGATGGTAGAAAATGGGCAGGATGTTAAGATACTCAGATGCAAGAACTGAAAAGCCCAGACCAAGCCACTTAGTGAGACCTTGTGTCAAAATAAAAATTAGAATTAAAATTAAAAAAAAAAAAAAAAACGACTGGGTGAAAGCTTAGTACAAAAGTCCTCGGTTCAATCTCCAGTACTACAAAAATCGGTTTACATCCTGCATCTCTTAAGAAAATGCTGATTCAGGGCCAGGGAGTTAGCTCAGTGGTTCTGGCACCTGTCTTGCAAGCGCAAGGGCCCGGGTTCGATTCCCCGGTAACCACATACCATACTGGGAGTGGAGACTCACGCCCAGCAGCAACCAGTACCACATACCACAGTGCCGGGCGTGGTGGCTCACGCCTGTAATCCCAGCACTCGGGAGGCAGAGGCAGGAGGATTGCTGTGATGTGAGTTTGAGGCTGAGCTCAGGGCCAGCCTGAACCACAAAGCGAAACTCTGTCTCAAAAAATCTAAAAAAAAAAAGAAAATGCTGATTCAATAATTATATCTGATACTAACACATCTACCACGCTTGGGAATGCCAGAAATGAATATGAAAGAGAATCTACAGCTTCTGCAAAAGGGAGGGGCACTGAGAGATGGGAAAGGGGGAGCACAGGAGAAGATGATGAAAAATGAATTAAGATGCATTATAGACATGTACCAACTCCCCACAGTGCATCTAATCTTTATGTACTGCAAAGATGGTCAAAATTTTATTTTATTTTGGTTTTTCAAGACAGGATCTTGCTTTGTGGTTCTGGCTGATCCTGAACTCACTATGTAGCCGAGGTTGTCCTCAAACTGTGGTGATCCTCCTGCCTCAGCCTCCCAAGTGCTGAGATTACAGGCATAAGCCACCATATCTGGTCTTTAAAATTTTTAAATTAAAATAAAGGGCCAGGGATTTAGCTCAATGGTTCTGGCATCTGGCTGGCAAGTGCAAGGTCCTCAGTTCAATCCCTGATAAGCACATACCATAATGCTGAGTGTGGAGATTCACGCCTGTAAGCACAACACTCGATAAGAACATTCCATAATGCCAAACATGATGGCTCATGCCTATTATCCCAACATTTGGGAAGCAGCGGGGCAGGAGGACTGCTTTGAGTTTGAGGCTGGCCTGGGCTACACAGTGAGTTCAGGGCCAGTCTGAATTACAAAGTGAAATCCTATCTCAAAATAAATAAATAAATAAAAGAAAAAAGAAAAAAGAATCAACTCCAAGGTTTCTGGTATGAATAAATAATTTTTTAAATGCCACTCACTGAGAAGGAAAGCAAAGTAGGAAGACTGAGGAGGAGTGGTTAGATACCAAGAGTCTAGTTTTACATATATTAAACTTGAGATGTGAGTAAACTATTAAAATAGAAATACCTGAGCCAGGTGTGGTGGCACACATGCCTGTAATCCTAGCACTCAGGAAGCTAAGGCAGAAGGATCACTTCAAGTGCAAAATCAGCCTGGGTTACATAGTGAGTTCAAGCTCAGCCTGAACTACATAGTGAGTCTTTGTCTCAAAAAAAAAAAAGGCTAGGGATTTAACTCAGTTGTTCTGGCACCTGCCTTGCAAGTGCAAGGTCCCGGGCTCAATCCCCGGTAACCACATACAATGATACTAGGTGTAGTGATTCACACCTGTAATCCTAGCACTTGGGAGACAGATGCAGGAGGATTGCTGAGTTCGAGGTTGAGTTCCGGACCAGCCTGAACTACAGAAAAGCAAGAAGCTGTCTCAAAAAACTAAAAAAAACAGTGTCACACAGGTAGCTGGGGACGCCACTGATTAGAGACATGGGCTCAAATAATACATACCGTAGTTAATGACTTAAGAGATATATTTAAAGCCATAAAATAAAAGAGACTGCCCAAGGAAAGCACACAGAACAGAGGGACTTAGGACTGAGCCCTGGGGAACCTGGAGTTTTAGAGGACAGAGAGAAGAGAGCATAAGAAAAAAAAGTAGCAGACAAGGGGCTATTATTCAGTGCTAGAAATGAGCTTTCAAGAGATTTTAACAGCAGATAGGCTACAATATTGAACACTACTAAAAATCAAATGTGGGGGCCGGGGATTTAGCTCAGTGGTTCCGGCGCCTGTCTTGCAAGCACAAGGGCCCGGGTTCGATCCCCGGTAACCACATACAATATTGGGCGTGGAGACTCACCCTAGCAGCAACCAGTACCACATACCACAGTGCCGGGAATGCGGGCTCACGCCTGTAATCCCAGCATTCGGGAGGCAGAGGCAGGAGGATTGCTGTGATGTGAGTTTGAGGCTGAGCTCAGGGCCAGCCTGAACCACAAAGCAAAACCCTGTCTCAAAAAACCTACAAACAAACAAACAAACAAACAAAAATCAAATTTGGTCAGGGCTTCTGGGCTAAGAAACATGGATACTTAAGGGACATAGTTTCAGACTGGAACACACTGAGGAACAGAAGGAGGTGACGACGTGGAGGTTAGGAGCATGAACAATCCCTCTGAGAAGCTTTGTTTCAGGGAGAAAAAGGAACACAGAAAGCTGGAAGATATGCTAGAGAGCCAAGGGAAAATTCTTCCCTTTTTTTTTTTGGCTTGTTCTCTTTGAGACTGGGTTTTGCTCTGTAGGTCAGGCTGGCTTCAAATTTGAACTTGTGGTGATCCTCCTGTATCAGCCTCCTTCCTAAGTGCTGGGATTGTAAGTGTGCACTACCATGCCTGGGTTTAAAATTTTTTAAAAGTGATTTCTCATTTCTTTGTTAACAATCGAATGTGGTAATTTTCAATCTAAAGAGGATTTTGGTTTTAAATCTTTTTAGTTTGAGAGATAAGATATGTGAATGTGGAGGCAGCTTCAACAGAGTGGGCCTAAAGAGTCACGTTATTGAGGCTGCTGATGAGGCACATCCCTGGAAGTCTAGGAAGAGCTGGGAGCTGGGTCACCATGGTGTTAAGAGGGGCAGGATCAGGTTAAGTCAGTAATCATGCATTCATTAAGGGTTCAAAAACGATAAAACCTACTTCTATGTCTCTATGCTAATATGGAAAGTAGCAGCTTTTCCTGAATCCTGAAAAACTCAGAGGACGCCTGACCAATAGAATTTGGTTACAGCTCTATAAAAACTTGAAAAGAAGTTATTTTAAGTAGTATCTGCAATTCATAAAGCATCATACCTACAAGATAAAAAAGACTGAAAAATTACAACTCTAAAAAAGTATTTAGGTATTAATGACAATTCAACCTTACCACTATGTGGTCTATACATTTTATAAAAAACTCACGCTCCTGGTTTTCTTCCACCTTTGTGAGATCTTTAAAATAACTTCTGAGGATGACATAAGAGAATTATCTTCCTCTAGAGTAGATAGGTGTTGGGGTTAAGAAAGTTTTAAGCACTCGTCCAGAGCACTGCAGCAAGCAGGAAGTAACAGAGCTCGGATCTAAATCCACATCCTGGATAGGAATGGGTTATACAGAGGCTTACAATCCCACTACTTTGGGAGGATGAGGCAGGAAGATCACAAGCTCTAGCCCAGACCAAGCAACTTGGTGAGACTTTGTGTCAAAATAAAAGTAAAGTAAAAGAAAAGGGATGGGTAACTAACTGTTTAAAGTTCAGTACAAAGTTCCTTGTTCACTCCTCAGTGTTACAAAAATCAATCTATATCCTACATCTCTTAAGACAATGCTGGTTCAATAATTATATGTTACTAACACAGCTGCCAAGCATCTGTTCCTAAATCTACTGAGATTAATGTTTCATGAATTTCACTAACATCACAGACATCAGAGTGGCTGGCTGGAAGAACCACTGGAAGAGTAAGATATCTCTAGTTCGAGGTCCCAGTCCTCTCCCAAGTGATAGTGTGCTGACCCACATGACTACTTACTCAATGTAACAATGAAAACAGAACTGAAGCAAACTTCAAACTGCCAGACTTCTCTATTACTGAGACTGAAGGACAAGGGGAAACAGTCTGGAGTGGTGTCTGAAAGCACAGCACATGTCCTCTTACTAGCGACCCGGGATTGAGCATTGTGTCTCAGGCGAGGCACTCAGCACCAAGCAATTCTGTTGTGGGGGGCTGTCTTGTGCATTGTACGATGTTTATTCAGCACCACATGTGGTCTCCATCCACTACATATGAGTAGCCCACTGTCTCCTGACACTGCTCAATATCCCTTGAGGGCTGCCTCCAACTGAGAACCACTCATTTAGACAGACTTCACTGTGACTATAGATATCAGGGGCATTTGAGACAGCTCTTTCAAAAGGAGAAACCCATAGTTTTTATTTACGGCAGTGCTTTGCATAATTTTTACAAAAAGCCTTAACTCCTCTAGTCATATTGTGTGTATTCAGAAAAGTAGGCCAAGCCCAAAGGCTACACCTGACTGAGCAGATCCAGGACCTAGTCAGTCACAGCATTAGGAGAAAAGGACAGAAGACTTGTCTCTGTCTGTTATTTGTCCAGCAGGAAGTCATCTCTCATAGAAGGACGGCAATTGATTTTGTATGTGATTAATAAAGTTTTTTATCATATATAAATTCAATGCTTTGGGGGCGGGACAAAACCCCCTCTTTTCAAGTCATGTCCCCTATCTCTGGATACACACCTTACATAATGTTTCCTGTTAGCTGTGGAGAGTCCTGTGCACCCACCCTGTAGAGATTCTGCTTCAACTGTCATGAGTTAAGTGCACTCTAGCTTCCAGGTATTGCAACCGTCAACACCCTGTCCTTGTTAGCACATGTGATTAGCAGCTGTAGGAAAGGTTACGAATTCTTTAATTACAGGTTTTCTGAAGTTGGACTCTCCCATCCTGGAAGCAGCCATGAAACAAAGCCTCATAAAATGTGCTAGAAGTGAAGGAAACAGGGAGAGGCCATTATTGATGGAGCAAAGACTCCTGGTGCTTTGCAGAGCCACCACGGTAACCAAAGGGCCTGCCAAAGTATGCAGAAACCCAGACACACATGCTGGCCTACACCTATCAAGCCAAAGCTCATCTTCCCCATCCATGGAAGGGTCTCCGCCCATCTGGAAACTCAACTCTACTCCCAGGGTCACAATAAGACAAAGCCTGTATCGCCTGACTCATCTCCCCTGAGGACAGAGGACCACCCCTAAAAGGCCAGCAATACCCCCTCCCCTGGTTGGCTGTGTGATCTCCTTTGAAAGAAAGGACACTCAGTTCTTTGTTTGCTTGTTTTCCAATTATTTACTCTGCCCGTAAAAATATGGCATTATCCATTTTCCCATCACGCTGGTGTCACAGAACACTATACTCTTAACTATTCAGGCCCTGAGATGCAAGTTAATTTCTAAGAGTTTCTTCAAAGAAAATCTATGAAATAATTTTGACTTTACATATTCTGAGATGGATTTCTGAATCAAAAGACGATCTGTAGTACCCCTGAGCTTTTCCAACCTTGCTTTTCCCTCTTTCTGTTTTTTTCAACTTTGCTTTTCAAGTTGGCAGATATCTGCCAACCTCTACCTAATTTTGCCAAATATTTTGAGGATTCATATTGGTTTGTGAGGCTATGATATACTGTAAGAAAAAAGTAACTTTTTCCTTTGGTATGTGCATGTTTAAAATAAAATCCTTTTTTAAATTATCTACACCAAAAAATAAATAAATAAATAAAAGGTGGGGGGAAGAATGACCAGGAAACTAAGATACAAAGAAATAGAGAAAACAGTGGTAAGAGTGTAGACATATCTAAATGAAAATTTACTAAACATACCTTTTATGGTTTAAAAAGTAAAATACATAAATATATATTCTAGCACATTATATAAATCAAAAATAGATGTTTGGGCCAGGGATTTAGCTCAGTGGTGCCACACCTGCCTTGTAAAGCACGAGGCACCAAAGGAGAGAAAAAAAGAATAGATGTCTGGAATTAGAATGTATTCTGGGGAAGAATATTTGTGACTCTAGTCATTATAAATGATGTATATGCCAGGCGTGGTGGCACATGCCTGTAATCCCAGCACTAGGCCAGCCTGACCTATATCCAGTGAGACCCTGTCTCAAAAACCAAAACAAAAAAGATGTAGATTAGAATTACTTTTATAACCATTAAAGTAAATAATTTTTTAGTAAAAATAAGTGAATGACAAAAAATAAATTCAAAAAGAAGATAACACAACTATGTCTCCCAAATCCATGTGTGGAAATTCAATGGCCACATGGTACTAGTGTTAAAGAGGTGGAGCATGGGGCTGTGAAGGGGGCCCTCCCAGCTGGAACTACAGCAGTAACAGTGACTCTGCTCTTCTCTCATGTGTGCGATGGTATAAGAAGATCCTCACCCCACAGTGACCCTGCCCTGACTATAGACTTTTCTGACAGAAAAAAATCAATATTGTTCTTTATTCATTATCTAGTCTTAGATATTTTATTACACAAAGTACAAATGAACTATCAAGAAAATATACTTTTTTTTTTTTTCCTTTTGAGACAGAGTCTCAGTATGTAGGTTAGGCTAGCTTTTAAACTGAGGCAATCCTCCTGCCTCAGCCTCTCAAGTACTGGCACTATAGGCATGTGTCACCACACCCAGCCTATTAAAAAAAAATATAAACCGGGGTGGTGGTTCACACCTGTAATTCCAGTACTCAGAAGGCAGAAGCAGGAGGATTACCTCAAGACTGAGGCCAGCCTGGGCTACATACACAGTGAGTTCAGGGCTAGTCTGAACTATAAAGCAAGACCCTGTCTCAAAAAAAAAAAGAAAGAAGGAAAGGAAGGAAGGGGACCAGGAGTTTAGCTCAGTGTTTCTAGCAACTAGCCTGCAAACACAATGTCCCTAGTTAGATCCCTGGTACCATGTACCACTATACCACGCATGGTGGCTCATGTCTGTAATCCCAGAAATTGGGAGGCAAAGTCAGGATTCCTGTGAGTTCACGGCTAGCCTGGGTTACACAGTGAGTTCAGGACCTGCCTGACCTAGAAAGAGACACTGTCTCAAAAGAAAAAAGAAAAAAGAAAGAAAAAAAAAAAATATATATATATATATGTGTGTGTGTGTGTGTGTCTGTGTGTATATATATATATGTGTGTATATATATATATAAAACAATAGAATTCAATTAATAATTAAACAATATAGGTGGATTATATACTGTAGATCATGCTTAAGAGACCATGAAAACACATTTTCAAAGTTCAGCTCTAGGCTTGTTCAAAGCCTAGACAAACAGCACAGGCTAATATGTCCCTGAAGTGCCTCTACCCCTCTGGAGCAGAATATTTCAGAGATGCTTCCCCGTTTTAGTACATGAGATGCATGGGATCTAACCCAGCAGGTGGAAGTCACCAGCACAGCTACAGCTGATCCAATCAACAGCACTGTCAGCAGGTGCAAGAACAGGAAATAAACACTTATTAATGTGTATCACTCAGTTTTCAAGTTGTTGTTTACATATATAGTGTTATTTTAGCAAAGCCTAACTGAGAATGCTCTTTGAAAGTGATGAACGAAACATAAATACTCAAGAGGAACTTCAAAATGTTAGAAGCATCCAGGCTAAAGCATCCCAATTAGAAGAATTGAAGGTGGTATCAGAGAAAATATAAAGCATGATTAGATTAGAATGCCACTGCCTAATTTTTTTTTAAAGTTCAAATTCAATTTACCTTACAGTACCAAAAAAGACAAATAAGAATAGATAATCCCACACTTCTATTAGGAAGCTTTATACTTTGTCTCTACTGCTTAATTATTGCAGATCAAAGATTTAAATATAGTAAGGAGTATGGGAAAATTAATATCACAATTAAAAGGTGTGAAAAACAAATTCATGCATAGCACCCAAGATATACTGAATAATTTATATTCATTTCAAAAAGTCTCAGAACTAGCCAGGCGTAATAGCAAAGACTTGTAATCCCAGTACTTGGGAGGCTAAGGCAAGAGGACCGCTGTGAGCTCAAGGCCAGCCAAGGCTACACTGTGAGTCTAAACCCAACCTAAACTACAAAAGAGACCATCTCAAAAAAACTACATAGTTTCAGAACTTTTGTAAAAATTGGCTCTAATTGGGCT